>VXBI01001933.1:0-88317 GCA_013397375.1 Toxostoma redivivum
GAAGGGAAGGGAAGGGAAGTCTTCACCAAAACTGAACAAAATTAAAACCCCCCAGGATGATATATATACACAAAAATAGGATTTGTGATAGAAGCCCAAAGAGTGATACGGGGGACAAAAGCAAAATGCTCATCAGAATGAGTCCTGTGTGGACTGAGTACAAAACATTAAAGGCTAATCCCCAAAAATCCGGTCACTTGCAGCAGTTAATGACCTGCTAGTCTGCGAACCATCAGGAGAGGAAGCCGGCAGCAGTTAACACTCTGAGAGCTCGCTCGTTGCTAACAATGCTAATGAACCGTATCTTGGACTTGTTATCCTACGTGGTGCAGGAGAAACACGGTAAGTGCCTCAGAATGACAGTGAATAATCGAAATATTAAGGCAGAGAGGTGAGAAGAATTACAGATGGGATCCAGGAATGGAAGTGGAGCTTTACAGATGCAGGGTACGAGCAGAACAGCACCAGTGTGACCCAGAACAGCACCAGTGTGACCCAGAACAGCACCAGGGTGACCAGAACAGCACCAGTGTGACCCAGAATAGCACCAGGGTGACCCAGAATAGCACAAGGGTGACCAGAACAGCACCAGTGTGACCCAGATTAGCACCAGGGTGACCCAGAACAGCACCAGTGTGACCCAGAATAGCACCAGCGTGAGCCAGAACAGCACCAGTGTGAGCCAGAGTGTGTTTCAGACTGGGCACAGGACATTTCCCTCCTGCAGAGAGCAGGGAAAGAAGGAAGAAAAGGAAGAAGGAAAGGGGAATGCAAATGAGTGCTGGCAGTCACTTTCTCGGCTTGCCCTCTGCTTGTTGTTCTGGCTGTCAGACCAAAACTCTGGTGCCTCAGAAAGCTCAGAATTTCCCAAGGAAAGCTGATCAGGAGCATTTATTCCTCAGAGGGTGTCCATCCAGTGGCTCACATTCCTCTACTTCCCAGCTAACAGGAGCCTCTACAGGTTCCATCCCCAAAAGAGAAAGGTGTGCAGGAATTCCTCGTGCCCAGTACTGACCCCAAGGCTGTGCTCTAGGCAGCTCTTGCCTTTACACAACTATTCATTCAGACCTATTCATGCTCTGCTTTCAGCCTCATTTATTGTTTATTATTTAGTGGAAGCAGCCATGGGCAGTATCAAAGGACACCTTTGGGGTGTCTCTGACTGTCTGTAAAGTTTCAAGGACATTTGTCTACAGATTTTTGGTGTTCTTTGTGCAGTGACCTGACCTCTCACTGCTCAATATTTGTGAGAATGCAAACTGAATGCTTTCATATATTTTAAAAATAGGTTTCTCTGATGACTAAAGTAGGACCTTGAATGCCCTTGATTAATGGCATAGATGGTGGTTTTGTGCCTGGGACACTTTTCTTTCTCCTTCTGTCAGATAGCAATCTCTGTGCAGAAAAAGTCTCCTCACTATTCCATGTGAGATCAATTCTATTATGGCACACGGGCAGGGACAGCAGAGGCAAGGGGAATCCGTTCTGGAGTTGGGACAGAGTCAAATCTGAGTTCATATAAGTTTCTTCTATACCGAAGCTACAGAAATTAGGAGCGGTGATTTATGAGCTTTTGACAAATTTCCATCTGCTCTCATTCCATGTAGTTTTTTTTCCCCCTCGGAGTTCAAAGGCTGTCTGCTGCAGAGCTGCACTGCCCTGGTGATATATGGCTGTCTCTGAGGCTGTCAGAGTTCTAATTTTAACAGTGACAGAGCTCTGTGCCTTAATTCAAGAGCCACCCGACGAGCTCCAGCGAGCAGGAAACCTCCTCTGCTCAAACCCAGCCAGCCCAGCAGTGGCTGAACCCTCATTTGTGCAAATAAACCTAGCAACCTTCAGGAAAAGTTGAACTAGGAATGTTGTTGGGGATTGGAGGGGAATTGGTGATGATGTAATTTTGCATCATTTCTTTCCTGACTCCTACATTCTCCTGCAAAAGTTCTTTCTTTTTTTTTTTTTTTTTCCCTTTTTTCTTGTGACTATGTGTAGCTATCAGCATTTAGAAAAGAACAAACCATGTTTCTTTTTCCCCCCAACTCTGCGTGTTTGAGCTTTGTGTAAATACAAATGCCTCAGCTTGTCACTCTTTTATTGTGGAAAGTTACAAATTCAGGCATGGAAAAAAAGGAAAAGTATTGAGTGACATGTTACACATTTATTGGCTGAACATTCATTATAGTAGGAATTACTAACTCACACACTACGCACAAGAAGAAGTAATAGATGCTAAAAATCCAATTAAAGGACATATTGTTTGATTAATTCTATTAACACTAAGTTCAATTCCTCCCTCAATTACAAATACACAATTCTCAATGTGGCAATAAGAGGCCAATATAGGACAAATTCATCATATTTTGTCATTACCCTCAATTTCACACCTCTCTTACTTTGAAGAAGCCCACCTTGTATTCTGATATTTCTGGGAAGAAATCCATGTGCATCATTTGGTTCATCCCACAAATATATTAAAATAAATTTTTAGATTTTTCTCAACATTTGCAAGGAAGATCTTTTGTCATAGCAAATGCTTTCTTTTCAAAACAAAAGTGTACACCAGATATTCATCCAATTTACTAATATTTAGTTGTTTTTAGAGTGAGACTTAAATTCTTTACAGATAAAGGGAAATAAAAAATCAATGAAAATGCTAGATAAATTGACACTATTTCTCTCTTCTCTTTCTTCTCTGTCCTCCAACATCAAGATTAATTTTTCTAGACCCCTGCACAGGGAAAACATCTTCCAAATAGCTGAACATGAGTTTTTTCCAAGTTTTCATCAAATTTTACTGGTCTTCAGTCTCACAGGATGGCCAGCTAAAATGTCCACTCCCTCTCTGTTTCTCCTGCAAGTGGTGTGTTCCCTTTTGGGTGCAAAACACAGAAGTTATTTCAAACCCATTGATGTGTTGTGCAGCCCTGTTTTCAAAGAAGATTGGATCCTGCTGCCAAGGGATGAATGAAGCTGGGAAAATAATGTTAGAAAGGTAGAAAAAGAGCCAATCACGAGGTTCAAGAAGCAACAATTTGCAGTTAAACTGAATTGCTCAGAGGGAGGGCTGTGGTGGGGAAGCAGAGCTTTTTGTGAGATAAGTCCCATTAGACAGGAGATAGAGGAATACTTTGAACTTGGGCTGGATGTAAAATGGATGAGGGCTACCAGGAGTGACCTTTTTTTGAATTATGATGATCCTAACAGGGAGAGTTAAGTGAAAACTGATGGAGGGAAAGCAGGGCTGCAGTTAACTGGAAAAAGAGAGCGTTTGGCTGTTTGAAGGTCCATATGTAAAAGCAGAAAATTTCAGTGGACATCCACAAATAATGAGAGGCATAATTTATTCAAGAAACTATCCTTTCAATTGTCAGCCACAAGCACAGTACCATGGTCTTTCTCTCCCTAAGTAGGCTCTGTACCTAGATTTTCTTCTTACTGTGGCAAAAAAATCTTTTCAATCTCTGCTTCTTTGTAATGTTGGGGCTTCAGGCAACTATTAGAAAAATTCATAAGGAAAACAATTAACTCCCTTAAGTCTATTTCTACTCTGTTTTCATGGCTTCACATTTCATTTCCAGAAAGTGCAACGGAATTTACTGCTATGCTCCCAGTGCTACTGGCAAAGTTATTACTCTATTTATTATGATAGCAGTGTTTAATCATAATATACGTAATAGTATCAAAGAGTCTCAGTTATAATCCCTTCATTATAAAAACCTTATGAGTAAACCCAGCTTTTATTATTGAAGAATAACACTGCAAGCAGCAGTTGCTTTGAAGGGCAACACCGAGGCCAAAGGTAAAAAAAGGGCCAGTGAGATTCCTAAAAGGTTCTAAACAGTAAGTGACATTATTTTACATCTTAACACTTGTTTGCTGTCTGAAACAGCAGGAGTCAGCCTTAAATCGAAGGCTGCTTAAGGCTTTTAAATTGCCTGTTAAGCTGTGCAGATTTTTAGGCTCCAAGTGTTTGGTGGGACTCTATTCTGAGCATCTGAAATACTTTCTTTAGTTAGGTGCCCTTGATTGTCTCTTTTATGCGCTGCAAACAAAGTGCTGTGCTGCTAAGCTGGGCAGAATTAGGCACAAGCCGTGCAGGATTCCAGAATTAGTTCCACTGCAGGACACATGTTTTCAGGAACGGGGCAGCACAGCGTGCAGCACACGCACAGGGATTTCCAGGAAACCCAGAAAAGGATGGAAAACGGTTGGGTTGCTGCATCCACGCCTTTCCCCGTTCCTGCTGCAGGGAAAAGCTTTTGTGGATCCCTTTTTGTGCACAGCCTGTCACTTTCAGCACATCTAAATAATTTATAAAGCTCTAGGAGGTAATCTCTGAGCAGGCTGAGCCATTAGAGCCATCACAATATTGTGTAGCAGGTCAGGTTTCCATGTTGTAAAGGGAGCCCTGATTTGTCAGGCTGTGGCACAGAAGTTTGGACTCCAGTCTTTTCCTGGGGACTTCAACTCTGCTGTAATTTATGACTTGCCTGGTGCAGCTAATGCAGCTTTTCTCCAGTTTGAATCCTGGATATTTGACTAACGAGCCAGGCTTGTGCCCATCTGCCCTTGTGCTCGTGGATATTGACTTCCTTATCCTTGCAAGTGCTCAAGGAATTTTATTGGGAAAAGGCAAATGTCAAAAGTGTAAAGCTACTTTAATAAAACTGGCTGAGATCAGGTTTCCTTGCTGGCTGCCTGCCATTGAAAATCCCTTTGTTAGCTTTTTAAAATTTCCTGTGACAAAAAGAGCCCTTTTCATTTCTTTCTATCAGATTGAGCAAGTTTAATTAAAATGTGAAGAATTTGACTAAAAATGTCATAGCACAAAAATCTTGGGGCTACCTTCCTTTTGAACCTGCATGATTTTGTGGTTTACATTTTTTTAAGGGCAGCTCTAAACCTCATTGATGTAGAAAGCATGAAAGAACAAGAAAAATTCATTAATTATAGTACCAAATTTTAGAGTGATTTTATCCTTCCATTTTCCAGGGGTGCTGATAAAAGTTTCATGAAAAACAGGGATCATGAGCTGCTCTGAGGGTAAAAAAAATATAAAAAAATAAAGAAAATACATGTTAAATGGGAACACAATGAAGCAATTAAAGCAAATGAAAGCATTTCTGTGCAGCTGGAACCCACCATTGATATATGTGCACAAGACTGGCAGTTGGAGGAAACACTCATTGTCCCTACAGCTGCTTTGATTGGCAATATTGAGGTTAGCATAAGGAGCTGGTGAGATCAAATGCATCATCCAAGTAAAAATTCCAGTATTTTACTAGAGAAAATAGCACTTACACATTTGGACTTCCACTGTTTAAATTGTACTTGGTTACTATGACATGTAAAGTACTTGGCATGAACAAATAGTTTTTACCAAAACAGTTATTGACTCCATTAAAATGGAGCATTTTAAAATGCTTGGCACATCTTAATATTTTAGTCATGAGAAGAGATGTGATCAGGAGCGTAAATACAATTTTGGTGTCACACAGCTATTAGAAATGTAATGAAATATTAACAAAGTGGTGAAGCACAAGTGAAATTTCACAACAAAGGCACCTTATTTCCAGCAAAAAGATGGTGTGCAGAGCACAGAAGGGCAGGTTGTAAAAATCCCAGGAGGTTTGGCTTTGGTTTCCTTAGTCCACACCCTGCATCTCTCAGTTCTGTTGGTGTGTGTTCATTCAGAAAGAGGATGAATGTCAGATAAAACTTGTTATCCATTGCATCCCTTCTTGCTGGTGGCTCACCTGCTCTTGTTTGGGAGCAGCTGGAGCTGCTCAGCAGCTCTGAGGATAAATAAAGGAGCAGTGAAAGGATGCCTGCTCCCAGCGCTGTCATGATGTCACACAGCAAAAGGCTCTGGGGAGAGATCAGGGACTCCACAAACAGCACCTCACAAAGCAGGAGGTAGAGACAAGCATCACACAAGCTCATTCCAAACATTCTTCTTATCCTCTAATCGCTCTTCTTTGATTCTCTTCTGCTCCTCCACCTCCTCCAAAGACACAATGCCCGTGTGGTCCTTTGCAAATGAGGAACAACTCGGGTTCCATAGAAGATTTTGCCAGAACTAATAAAAAGAAGAGGCAGTAGCTGTGTTAAAATCCCACTGTTTTTTAAAAACACAAAAGGAGAATTAGCTTGGCCTAGCCTTGGGCCAGATCTGCTAGTTTTCTGCAGTGTGGTGTCATTACACATTTCAGGAGGCTCTCAGGAGCTGATAGGAACCATCTGAGCTGCAGAATTACAGATCCATTCCAGTGTCTCTGATGAGAGGAATTAGCAGGGAGCTCTGGAGAGGTGGGAAGCCCAAGAGGTGTGGGAGGCTGGGACAGGGTGGGGGCAAAAAGATTTGGGAGAGTCAGGTGGAGATGGGCACTGAGAGGGTGTGTGAGACTCAAAAGGTGTGGGAAGCTCAGGCAGAGGTGGAGAACATGAAAATGTGGGATGTGCAGGCAGAGGTGGATTCCCAAAAGGTGAGGTAGGAAAAAAATCTGTGGGACAAAAGGAGGGTCAAATCTGTACGAGGCAATTGTGACTTCCCAGCTATTAATAAATGCATTTAGTCCTATTTTTAAACTTTTCCAAACACTGCTTAGTTTCTGCATGTTTTGAAATGAAGTTATCTCAGAAACATAACTCTGGTTCCAAGACTGCTCTGAGCTCTGGAAACAGCCTGAGAAACAGGAACTTTATGTACATCATGTTTCCCTCACATGGGATTATAACATGGAATAGGTGAGGTATGGCAAAATTTAGAATTCAAATGTCAAAATACATTGATTTCTTTGGCTCTAATTTAATGACCAACAGCTTCTAATAGACTCCTGGGCATCTTTAACTGTCAGCTCATCTCTTGGGGTGATTGTTCAAGGTATTCTGCTTGTGTTTGCTGGAATTTACACAAAGGAAGCACTACCTTTAATGACAGAGACTGAAAACTGTCCAAGAATACCATTCTTCATCTTCAAGATATAAAACCTAAAAGCAGATATGTGGAGTTCAGAAGTACATTCTTAGGTAGGATATTGCTTCTTCATTTTCAACAGATTAATTCACAGGACTAGTTTGTTTTTTTTTTTTAACACCTCTATTCTTTAGCTAAGGATGAAGTTCATAAAAGTAGGCTAGCTTGAAGATATTATTTTCCCTACTACATCATGAAAGGGTAGAAAACTATGTGCAAATAGTACAGTGTGTTTAATTTTAGCTAAGTGTGGGCAAGCTTTGCCGTGTCAGTTAAAACATAGAATAAAATACCCTGTGTGTATTCAGCCTTGAACCCTCAAGAATCTCAGAGCACTTGAAACACACCAAAAACTCTTCACCCCTTGCAGTCACAGTGCTGCTCAGGACCACAATGGAGCTGTTGTTCAGCAGCATGAAGAAATGCCAGAGGAGGGTAGGAAGTTAAGAATAATACAGTATATTCAAATATAACTTTAGGAGTATTTAGGTAGGCTGAATGCAGCTACCTGGAATTTGGCCACAAGACTCAGCTTAACAGCCCTGCTCTTGTCAAAAGCGGAATAAGATCTTTAATTTTTCCATTCCATTTCCATTAATCACCAGAAGTGGTCATGAGGTTTTCCACCCCAGCCAGCAGTCAGGCTTTCCAACAGCAATACATTTCCAGGGCACCACATCAATGCTGCTTCAGAGTGCCTCCTACTGAATCACCAACCCCATTTCCTTCACATCATGATTTCCCACTTGAACACTGACCAGCTCTCCTGACCATCCACATGATGGCCTGAGGGTCTGAGAGCCTGTGTTTTTATTGAGAGGGCTTTAACCCATCTTCAGGAAATCCCTTAGGAAGGTTTAATTTCACTGGCAGGCTAAGTTCAGTATAAAACACCAATTGCCCTAATCTACAGTAATTTGCTATTTAAAATATAAAGGAAATTTGGATAAGAAAGAAGATATAAAAAATAATTGAAATTATAGAAGGATTTTTTAATCCAAATTACTCTGGGTTCTTGACGGTTATTGCTGGGTTCTGAATCCAATTAGTGTCTGTACATTAGGGAAAAAATAAAACCAAGATGATACATTTCCCTAATTACAGACCCATAGATATCAGTGTAGAGTTTACAGAGACAGGAAGGAGTAAACTGATGATATGTGGCCTGATATGTGAAGGAGAGTTCTGTAGCTGAAGAAGGCACAAGGAATTATTGACAGAAAGATTTTGCTGTGAAATTCAGTCTATGTAAATAACATTGCCAGATGCTGCAGTTAATTAAGAGAGCTTTAACAATTCTATTTTATTTTCTCTTTCCAATTAGAGGACAGTATCTACATTTCTGGCCAGAGGGACTGAGGCTCTATAACATTCACAGTAATTGCTAGTGCCTGACTTGAGGGATGTTCCTAATTGGACAAGTTCTGTACTTTAGGTTAGAGAATTATCTATTGTGTCTTGCATTTGTTCCAGTCACAGGACATTATGGTCACTGTGCTTCCTGGCAGGGCTGGCAGCTGTTTCAGTGTCAGCTCCTCAGGCTGATTTACCTTATAGCAACACACAAAACTGAAATATGAATTATCCTATTTACAAACACATTCTTTGCATTTGAAGTAGAAGAAAGCTCTGTGAGAACTTTGGAAATGTTGTGGGGGTTTTTTGCAGGTAAAAGTTATTATTTTCATACATTTATAGTATTTTTGGCTTGCAGAGAAGTTTTCTATTTTATCTTTACTAATTCTGAATGGTTTTACTGTTGCTCTTTGGATGACTTGGAAAGGAAAAGCTAGAAATGTAATATTTAATATCTGGAAGAGATTTATTCAGATGTTTCTCTTCTCTGTCTGTATTTGTATTTTAAGAGTGTCTTAACATCTACCATAAGAACAGGTCTTTGTTCACTAGCTACTGCACACATCCAAATGCAGTAAGGCTTTAAAAACCTCAGAATTTTAGAACTCAGCCAAGGTTGGCAAAATTCTTTCTGCCTGTTGCTGAGCCCTGGTGTTTGAACACAGTAACCTGTGCTGAGAATTTTTGTGTCCTGTTGACAAGGAGATGATCAAAATCCTGGGGGCTGACAGTAGGAGGGAAAACTTGACACAACAATTCACAAGGAGCCTCAAACCTGAGTCTGCCCAACTTTTCCAGACTTGGAAAGAACTTTGAAAGCCTTCCCAGAGCAGTCCCTGGTCATGAGGGGATGCAGCACTTATGGGCACACTCAGCTGCTAAAGCTGTTGGGGTTTTTTTGGTTTGGGTGGGGTTTTTTTGGTTGTTGTTTTTTTTTGTTGTTTTTTATTTTTTTTTTCTCTCTGAGTACCTAAGAAAGTACAGCAATTATTTAATGAGCTGAACTCAGCTCTTGGATTTATAGGTGCTTTTGGTGGTGTTCACTATGATAAGTATTAACCTCCAACATCCCAGAATTCCTGGGTTTAGGATATAAGAAATCCAACACAAATATTAGCAGTGATGGGTAAACCTACCTGGCATCTTCTCACTTCTGAAGGCACTTCAATAATAAAGTTTATTGGTAAAGGGTCCTAGTTATGAAATTTTCTAAGAAAAAATCTACATAATTTCATTCTGTAAATAAGATATTAAACCAGAAGAATTAGTGTCAGTTTTCTGGAAACTTGCTTAAAAAAAAAAAAAAAAAAAGATGGGCAGAATTGAGGCCATTTAACCACTGGAGAAAACAACAGCTCACCTTCCTGTTCCATGATCTCTTTCCATAGTTTGCCCAAATCCCCTGTGTACAGATGAGCAGACACTCACTCTGATGAAGGCTGTTTCTGCATGTATTTAAATGATTATGACCAACATTTTCAATTTAGGGTGCCAGGAACCCCGTGAGAGCTCAGCTCCCCCTCCTCGGGGCCTGGCATTTCCAAAGATTAAACAGCCATGCTGAGCATGGGTAATGAGCCACTGTGGCTGGGAAGTTAAAAAACATGTGCATGGAATTTTCTTTCACTTTGCACCTCTCTGGGGCCCTTGGTGTCTTTGCCATCTGACTCTGCCTCTTGCAGGTCAGTGGAAATGTTTTTGCTGACCTTTGTGGGCACACTCGAGTTACCCACCATGCAACCACGTAAAATACAGCTAAAACCACTCTGCTTCATCTAGTGTTGTTACAAAATAATTTCCAGCCCATTAATTATGGTCTGCAAGCTCTTCTTTAAAGAGCCACTTTGATGTTGATGAGTCACAGTTCTCAAGCTTTCCTCTTTGCCTCTGCACTTCCTTAAGGCATAACCTTGGTGATTTTTGCACTGAGAGGTGAATGGCTCTGTGACAGCATCTGCCCTTGTGTAAACACCCTCAAGAGCCACTTCTCTTAAGCCAGATACTGAAGCCCACTTAAAAAAAACACTTTTAAGAGACATTTTTCCATTTGATGTAGCTCCATGAAGGTATTCAGTGACAGCTAAGTGTAACCCAAGCTTTGACAGTGTATGGGCAGAGCTGTGGTCCTGTGCTGTAAGCTCATGTCCCTTTAGCTCTCCTGGAGTGTGTTAATGACTTGTAAAGGTATTGCTGAGACCAGCACCTGCCTCTGCTCCTGCTCCACCTCCCCAGCACGAGGGAAGATGGAGCAGTTTAATCCTGACAGGGGAAAAGAGAGGTGGCAAGTGCTTGCCCTGTTTGCAGCTGTGCTGCTGGAGATGGCCAGGCAGAGACTTGTGCTGGTTTTATGGACACCTCTCCATCCCAGCCCAGTGGGAAACAGCTTAACTTAAACTGTGTGTGACTCCACACCTGCCTGCTCCACTGGAACAGAGCAGAACTCAGGAGAAACCTCAAGCAGCTGGCAGAGCCCTGGCCTGTCAGAGATGGATCAATTAAACCAAGATGTGGCAGCAGTGTTTGCTGTCTCCCAGCTGTGCCACACATCTGCCTGCATCCTAGTTTGGGCAAGGCTGCAGTGAGCTGGGAGGCTGCCCTGGGCTCGTGCCAGGGCTCGTGCTTGGATCCCACACTCCGTGCATGGACCTGGGACAGCACCAGCCCCTCTGTGTCATCCTTGAGCAACCTTGACATTTCACCAGCCTGAGAGTCTGGGAGCAGCCAGGGATGGCAGAGCTTCCCTTCCTCCTGTGAGCAGAGCAGGAAGAAGGTTGCAACCATTTGAAATTCAGCAAAGGAGTAATTCACAACACTTTTGCAAGTTTGGAGGGGGGAAAATATCCCACAGAAATGGCATAAAAGGGGGGAAACAGTCTCCCATCAAAAGCAGTCTGTTGCCTTTTTCACAGTGAAATGAGCTTGGACTCGTGCACTCCAAGCTGACATGTGCCTCTTATAAAATCATCTGTTTTGTCATGGGTGTTATAATTCTCTCTTCTCCGTTTCAAGGACACCAGTGGGAGGAAATCAAAACCTTGCAGAAATGTGTTTTCCCGCTTTGCTGTTATTCCCAGAAGTCACTGCCTTCCTTCTGTTGTGTCTAATTCCAAATAACAGGTTGATCCCTTCACAAGCATCGACCTGTTTTGTAACATGAAAAGGAGTCAGTGCTATCAGTTATCTCCCACATTATCCTGCAGCAAGCTGTTCTCCAAGGGTAGCCAGCTTGAACAGCTCACGTTGTTGTCCACAAAAGAGAATCACTCTTCATTCCATTGTCTATGCCAAGATGTGGCTTCCAATGAGGTAATTGTTTTGACAGTTTGGAGAAAAAAAAAAAAAAGCCAAAAAAATATTAGAAAGTAAACAGTCATACATTTTTCTGCTCGTTGGGGGCATTTGTAAAAGGAAGATGAAACGTATCCAAAGTTTAAAACTTCAAGACACTATTGAATGTTCTGGTTTTATAAAGAGGCAACATGTTACAAACCTGGCATTATTAGCTGATGATGTAAATTCCATGTTTCATAGCTATTGTTTTTAACTGCTGTGCTGTTTGCATGTTTGAATCTCCATCTATGCACTAATTCTATGTTTAAGGGAAATCGATAATTTCAAACCTTGATAATTGTTAGCTCCATCTTTGACATAGAGCTGGCAAAGATAAAAGAATGTTTATCTTGGCAATCTGCAGACTTTTAAAATGGAATCCAAGGCTCTGCCTGTACTGGGCTGTTTGTGTGGCTGTGTGAGACATTTTCAGTGAACCCTGAAGGAGCTCTGAATTAGCCTGGGCTGAGCACTCACTGCTGAGTGTCAGCCTGGGCTGGCAGAGCCCCTGCACACAGCCTGGGGTTTGTGTCCAGCTTTATGCAGTGGCTTTTTGCTCTTGAATTTATCCCTAACAAGTTCTCTGTATCCTCAGTGCTCAGTAATATTCTGCAGGATTGGAAGCTTTGCCATTTTCAAGGCAAAATGTACTTTCCTGCACGTTATCCAAGGAAAACATTGTTTAAGCCAGACTGGGAGAAAGAAGGTATCCTTAACAATTTTCTCATTGATGAAGAGCTCCAGTGAAGATACATGGGAATGTACACACACCTACAGTAGGCATACATGCTATTTTCAATAGCATATCTCATCTATATAAAGTGGCTTCTGGAGTTTCACATCAAGTGCAAGAAATGTGGTGAGTGAGATGCCAAAAAAGACAAAGTGTTTAAGACCACACGAGCTCAGATTTTCATTTCTCCAATCCCCCTTGCCTGGAAGACAGCTTGTTTTAATAGCAAAACTCTCCTGGCCGATCCTTAGTGAAGCCCCATAGGTTTTAATAATCAAGGTGATCTTAAATACTTCTATAAAATTCCTGATACAATCTGCTGCATCTGCCAGTGCTGAAGTTATTTGAGTTTACTCCCAGTTTCTCCACAGCTTCAGGTTCTATCACATGTCTTCTCAAACCTTTACCTGGTAACACCAACGGTGCAGAGTTCATGTAAATTTTATCTCAATCTCATCTGCAGGCTGTTTGAATATGCATTGCTGCATTTATTCTCATTATGGGAATCTAAGGCTGGGGAGCATGGTGGATGTTTTGGAGTGCAGGATTTGCCGGGCTCCTGGCAGGCACTTTCATCTCTCCAGGCTTGCAGTTATCTTGGCTCTGGGGCTCTGCCTCTGCTTGTTCCTTGTCCTAGACAAGGTGGGGTCTGAATCACATTACACACACCAAAGGCTGACTTCTCCTTGCCTTGGGCTTGTGGAGCTGTGAACTGCTGGTATTTGGGGTTTCTGTGGTATCTGGGGCTCCGGGAGGGGTTTCAGTGGAATAAGTGCTGCCCAGGCCATGGCCCAGCAGCACCAGGATGCTGCTGGAAGCAGTGGCTGTGGGAATTCTGGAGGCATTTCCATCTGGGTCTTTGCCTCAGGTGGATTTAGCTCCCAGTCCGACTTTTACAATTTAAAATGTACTTTTTACAAATTAAACTTTTTGGGTCTTTTGATTGCAGGAGTCTGAGCTGGTGGTCTATCTGGAACCACCAGCATCTAGATGAATTCGTCTTCCCCCAGTCTCCCAAGGGAAAGCTCTCTTTCAGAGAATTGTGACAGGGAAAGAAGAGGTTCAGCCTCTGGACAAAATGCAATCTGCTCTTTGGAGATGTCCCTGTGCTCACAGCTCCACATCCCTCAAAATAATTCACTTCTGTCCTCTCTGTGTGTCTTCCACATGTGAAGTCTTTCTGCCAAGCTTTCTCATTGCCCAAATCCCCATTTCTCTCTGTAGCAAATCCATGGGCAGGTTTGATTCTTTAGCTCTGTGGGCCAGGTAACCTCACTTTTCCTCCACATCTCTACCCAAGTTACTCCTATTCCTTATCTCTAAGCAGGTCCACACCCCTTAGCAGTGATTCTCCTGATAAAAGGACTCATGCTGGGTATTTTCAGAAGGAATTGAGCAAGATGTACTGGAAAAAGTAGGACAAGTAGCTACTGCTTTTTCTAAGGCTTCCCAAGAGTGATTGCACGCGTTTCAGGGAAGGACTGTCCTTACTCTCCTGCTGACTTTGCCAAGAACAGGTGTAGCTTTCCAAGGAAGAAAGTTATTGGAGGCATTGAGAGAGGAACAAGCAGACCCAAAGTGTTTGTCTTTCCTCTCACATGTCACTTCTCTGCCTGGATTTCAGTAGGAATGCTCTGGTAGAGCCAATACAAGACCAAAGCAGGGATTAACATGAGGGATGAAACATGCTGGACCAGGCCCCTGCAGGCTTTGTGGCACTGCAAAGTGGTACCAGGCGCTGCCAAGACAAATTGTGCTTTTCATACCTTTCAGTGTTTCACTTTGGAAGGCTCTTTTTAAAAATGCAAAGCTTTGGTGCAGGTGGTAGCAAACAAAAGAGAGTTTTTTGTAGATGGTCTTGTCTTGAAGAATACTGGGCTCCAACAGGCAATGTCTGTCTCAGCCACAGGTTTGGAACAATCCAGCAGGGAAGTTCCCCTGGATGCTGGGTGTGCCCCTCACCTGGACACACCTCAGTCACCACTAAACCTGGGAGGTTTGAGCCCAAGATATGTAAAATATGTCTGGTCTGTGGCTGCAGACAGTGGAACTAATCTCGAGTCTTGCTGGCAGCCCTGCAAGCAGCTTGGGAGCTGCAGAGGTGTGGGCAGCAAACAGCCTGGAATGTTCTCAGCACACACAGGGAGAGCTCAGGGCCAGCCCTGACTCCAAACCCTTCTCTTGCCATGAACTGGCAGGTTTTTTGAGTCATGGCTCACTAATGACAGGATGGTGCTGTGCTCAGATATAAAACCCCATGCTCACCACAACTGCTTGTGGCCATGGAAAGACCCACAAACACATTTTGCAAGAGTTTGGGTGTCCCTCTGCGTTCCCTTGGAATCCCAAGTGCCTTGGCCTAAATCACTGCTGCATTTTCAGCTGGATGTGTTATTTTTTATTCAGCTCCTTGCAAATACAGGGCTCCAGTTAACGAGGGCTGGATCAACATGTACCCGTGCTGGGTGAGCTCATCCTCTGAAGTGCAAGATGTCAGGGAGATGTAATGTAAGGAGCTCTTATTTTTCTCATCCACTCTTTGCCATTTCAAAGAATCAGAATGCCCACTGCAATAACAATGCTACATCTTCCCTTCACTTAGCACCTTTAATGGAGCACACTTTAATTTAGAAAACCATTAAACACCAGGCTTAGCACAGCCATAGCCGGGCATGGTTTATTTTCCTCTCTCTTAGATTTCTGATAGAACCAACGCAGCACATGTAAAACAAGAAAGGTTAAAATAAACAATCAGATTTATTTTACTCGCTTTTAAAAATATTTAAAGACTTTTGTGGATTTATAACTGTAGCAGTAACGGTTTCTGCCTTATGTCATGAGGGGAAAGTTATGGCTTTGTTTGAAACTGTGAAAGAAACACCATTGTAAGAGATCCATGAGTCAGGCACTGCCATTAGTCAGTGCATAGTCACTGAAACCTGCCTCTGAATTGATCTAGGCCAAGCAGTCTAAAGAGTGGCACAGTTCAAAAGTAGTTATGTGATTTAGGGGAGGAGTTTTCCAGTATTTTTTCTGTGGGATGTGTCTTTAGAAAGGTGATTGGTGAGGTTTTGATGGGCATTAACACCCTAAAATGTCAGAAATTTCTGAAAGGCTACAAGCCCAGTGGCTCTCCAATACTGTGATAAGCAGCTTTGGAAACCATCTCCCTTTTTCTGTAGGATTCTAGACCTGCTTTGGGAAAAGCCAGTCTCAGATTCTGTTTTTCATATCTATGACCCCAACTTTCATCTTCCAAATTTACTGTGATTCATACCCTTTTTACTTCATAGCAGCACAGGTCAGGATAAAAAGGGAAATAATCAAAGAAAAGCAGAATCTCAACTTGCATTGGTGAAACTTTATCCTGTTTATTAACTCTGCTCTGCGAGCCACAGTATATTGTGCTTGGATCTTGTAACACTCCATTTTAGAAAATAATAGTCAAAGTGGTGTTTTAACCAGAGTATGAGGGTTTTAATATAAAATGTGCCTTTCCTTTAAATTGATTGCAAATGTACTTTCCAAATATTTTACTTCGTAAAAAAGGATTCTTGGAGTCATTCCAGTGCCTGGTATTTTCCAGCTAGCTAAATGCAGATAATTCCCCTTTCAAACACGCCTTGAGAGGCTTTGCAAATCCTGGCTGGGTGGTTTGGAGGGATGTAGGAAAGAGCACGAGCTGATCCTCACAGGTTGCCCCCCGGTGGGAAGGGTGAGGATCCCAAGGGAAGGGTGAGGAGAGGACCTTGGGTTGGCAGAGGGAACACACACATGTGATGAGGACACACAGTGTGAACAGCACTGAGTACACTGATCCCATGGCTGATCCCAGCCCACGGAATCCCATGGGAAAGGTGCAGATAATGACAGCAATAATAGTGATCAAAACAGGGAACTCATCCTCTCTTATTACCCTGTGACACAGCCCTTCCCAGACCAAAATCTGCCTGCAGGATCCACTGACCCCAGGGGCTTGTTGGGACAGACAGAACTGATTTGTCAAAGCTCACTCAGAAGTGCAGGGGGAAGAGAGGAACCTGGATTTCAATTTCCAGCCCAATGGACAAATGAACCTTTTCTGTGGCACAGCCAGTTCACAGGGTGAACTGCAAGATGCATTTCTTTCATGCTAAATTATTTTAATCTAAGTGGAAAATGGGGGATAGTAATCCACTAAAATAATTTTCTAGTAGCACCTGCTTTTGACTAAGTCTCTCTAATGGTGTTGAAAGAAGCCAATTTCTCCATCCTGAAATATTCAGCAAAGCCTTCATCAAACAGATGGGTGAATATGGGCATGATTTCCATCTTCATTAAATTAACGTCAGGCTCTTGAAAAATCAATCCTTTAATAATGTATAAATATTTCCTTCTTGAAGTAACTGCCTGATTTTCCCCACTAGGACTGGTTTCTACTTTTTGTAATAAGACCAACTCCTGATGGAAGAGCTGCCAGTGCATGTATACTTGCAGATGTGTTCTTTGATAAAACTTAATTAGCCATTTCAGTAATTTTCTACTTAATGTGTTTTTAACATTCTTCAGAGCTTGAAGTGAGATATATCTGGGTTAGAGAAAACAAGGCAGATATCCATAACCTTGCCTTGATCATTATTTAGAGTTAAGCTAGATGCAATGCAGAATGAAATTTTCCCAAACCTGGCTATTCTTAGTCCTGCAAATTAATTTTCACTATAGAATCTCTAAATATGTGTTTATTTATTAAAAAAAATATTACGAAGTCTCTAGTTTTAAAACAATTTTTTATGTCTGTCTTTAAAATTATTTTTAAGTCACTTAAAATGATGGGTTTTTTTTAAATGAGATTGGCATTCTGAAACAGATACATCAACAAGTGATTTCACTTGGAGGCTGAAGTGTGTTACCACCACTTATAGGCAGTGAAGAAAAGCAGTTTTCTCACTGACTGCCCAATTCTACAACCATGCCCCAGCCAGAGGCTGCTTCCAGCAGAAATTATGCAAAGGGGAGGAGCTGTCAGCACCAGGGGCTCTGCACAGAGCAGGGATTTCTCACACTCACCCTCTCAGGAGGCAGCATGGCATCTTTTTGCTGCTGGGAGAAACGCAAGAGAAGAGGATAAAAGCAAGTGGAAAAACCCCAAACAAGCACTGGAACCGTTAGAGCTGTGCTGGGGCTGCTGCCCTGCCCCTCTGTCAAATAATTGTGCTTCATTAAGGCTCTCCAGTTAACACTTGCTTGTGGTTTATGCAGAAGAAAGAAATGTCTGACTGCAAACACAAGACAGGAGTTCTCATGCAGGTTCTGCATTCACTCTGGGTGTGGGTGGAGAGGTTTATAAAAAGAATTCTTTTGTGGCAAAGAATGTACTCTTCAAATTCTGTATTAGAGGCAGAGCCCAAGCCTATGTTTTCACATTGTTTGGAGACTTCCCTGCCCATTTTCCCAACAAACAGGGAAAGGGTTCATCAGTGGGGACAGTGGGGACAGAATCACTGGTAGAAATCAGGCATCAGTTCTGAGAGTCTCTTGCAGACATTGGAGTGGTGGCTGGGGTACATGGGCTGGCTTTCCTCTGACCCCTCTCACCCCCTTCCATTTGATGGAGATGAAAAAGAAAATGAGTCTGGTGGGCTCTTCCTGCTGAGTGAGTTGGTCATTCCCCACCTGGCAGATGCTTTCAGCTGGGATCATCCTACTGCCCAAATCTGCAACCCCAGCACACAGAGCTATTTGCTTTTAAAGCTTGATTTTTCAAAGTACATCTTAGGAAGTCAAATCAATCATCTAGGACATTTCTTCTCTAGTTAGTTAAGTTGTTTCCATGTCCTAATGCTGTGCTGGTAGTACCTACCCCACTAAAGCTCTTAAAAGAGCTCATCCTAATAGAGATGAGAGAGAGTAGAGGAAACATTTGCTGCACTTCTTGCTTCATCACAATAACAGTCTTGGTACATCCCATGTCCTTCACCCCTCTGTGTCACCAGGAGCCAGGGCTCAGATTAAAAAAAAAACATGTATTGCTTTTGAATTTACACACGGAATCACTGATTTCAATTTTTCTCTGTTTGTGATAGATGCAGTCACCAAAATTCCCTGAAACAGGCTCAGGGGCAGCAGCAATCTCTTGGGGAGGCAGTTCTGTCTTTGGAGCCCCAGGGTGGTGCTGGTGATCTGCTCTCCAAACCAGACCAAACTCATCCTCCAGTGCTCACCCCTGAGCTGGAAAGAGCTCCTAAAGAAATTAAAATGTTCTCAGTGAGAGCAGTGGTAGGTGGGAACACCTAATGATTGCTTACATATACACTGTAAAAACTTTAGTAGTATTTTTGCCATGAGATATTCAATTAGGTCTCATTTTCCTTTCTCTGAATGATAAATGAGACCAATCTACAGGTTCACAGCTGCAGGGTCTGCTCTGGTGCAGATATTCCTGTAAAGCCCCCTGGTAGCCACCTCAATAGGAGCAGCATGTGCATATCAAAGACAATAAAACCTTTAAACGCTGCCTTAATTTGCCTTTTCCCCCTCATTATGCACAGATATGCCCCATCAGGATACTGGAAATCGCTCCTGTTATTGAAACAAGGGAACCTTTTGAATGTGTAATTATAAATAGGAGGGGGGGGAAATCTCATTCCAGGCAAAACAAGGATTTTGAAAACATAAGGAAATATTTGAATAGGAAATAACTACCAAATCTCTTCTAATGTAATTTGTAGTATTACTAACATACTCATCAAAATAGTAAGTTGGGGTTTGTATAAATTGAAATAATTTGAATTGAATTTTAGAATGTTTTCTTGAAAGATGTTGTGATAGAGGAGAATCTGACCAGCAAAAACACAGCCTGTTTCTCAGTATGTTTTTTATCTTTTCAGATATCCAGAAGAACTCTTTTTTTTTTTGTAATTTCACTCCTAGTTTATAATAAAAAGGTACAGAAATGCTCTGTAAAAAGTCACATTTTTTGGACAAACAAGAGCTTATTGGATGAGTTATGTAAGTATTCAATAGCTGCTTGACCAAAAAATAGGATTTTGCAAAATGGCAAATCCTCATTGGAGACAAAACTGAACAAGTAATACTGTTTATCAGTATCAGCCTATTGTAATATTTTAAGTGATGAATTTCACTAATAGTTGGAAAAATCTTTCAACACAGCTTTGTGATATATTTCATACACAGAGAAATGTTCTGTTCATTCATAGGAAATGTAAAAATACACAAAAGAAAGAATATAATAATAAGTGATACATTTGCCATTTTAACTCTGTAAAATTAACTTTTCAGTGTAAAATTATGGATATTATTGTTGGAATCAAGGATCATGGTAGGATAATACAAGCAGAAAAAATTCTTTAGACTGGAAACATCATCTGTTCAACTCAGAATATTCTGTGATTCTGTTATGAACAAATATACTTTATATCCATTTTTTACCTTTTGTTTGGTCTGTTCTCTTGTCATGCTGTCCTGGGTTACAAAACCAGAAATTTTCTTCCCATTGGAAATACTGTAAGAGCTTCTCACTGCAGACTTCAGACACCTTGCACAACTTTCTTAGCAAAGAGGATGGAAAATGTAGAGTCTTGGTCAAAGATTAGGATAAATTTCAGGCTAGTGTATTTTTTTAAATTAGTTTTAGTGTTTGAGGTTTGGTTTTGGGGTTTTTTTTTTTTTTTTTTTTTTTTTTTGTATAAGCACTCCTTAAGCTACCTTCTCTTCATCTTGAATGCTATCATCTATAATGTGTTGTATTTTCAGTTCTTCTGGAACAATAGAATAGACTCAGTCAGGGTAATGTGGTCTGAGATATTTCCCAAGAAAAACATTTTCTGGACAGTAACGAAAGAATGACCACTGAGGCAAAAAAGTGCCTTTTCTGCCTTGTGTCCTTTCACCTTTGGAAGCTGCAGTTCAGCAGAACAGACTGAAGCAGGTGCTCGAATCTATTCCTGTCAAGCATCACACATGTTTAAACCTTAGTGGGAATTAAGTTCATCTCCTTGCTCTAATAAGGCTTAGAAATATAAGCTTATTTACACAAAGAGAGCATTTAATTGGAGTCAGAAGAGAATCAGAAGAAAGAAGACAATATTAGGGGTGTGAGAGCTTATCAGAGTGGCAGCAGGGTTGCTTACACACCACCTTTGTCACAGGCTCTGCAGAGCAAGAGATAAAGCACAAAGAATCTGCCTTGTAAAGGAACTTGTCATTGAGCAGCCCACACTGTCTAATACCTGGGACAAAGGTGTTAGACAAATGTCTAATAGCTGGGACTAAGGTTGTATTTTTAGGAGAAATAAGGCACATTCAGGTATTTTGGGAAACCATCAGTATTCCCTGCTGCCACTTCCCTTGTGTTGGTTTCTGGTCATTCTGAGTAAAGCCTGAATGCATCTGGAGGAAGAATTAGTCCCATATTCACATTGAGTTTGGTTTCAGCATCACTCAAACACATTTTGCTTGCACATGTCCCTTATTACCTCCATCACATTGGCACATGTCCCTTATTTCTCCTTTCCTTCCCCCAAGCCTTGGCTGAACAGTGCAAGATGGATCACCAATCAAATGGTATTTTAGGAAGGAATATGAGAAGCAAACTCATTGGATAAAGAGAACAGATTCTGCCTCCTGACAAGTCAAATATGGAACTGGTTTCTCTCCAGCAGGTAATGTGATCAGTAGTGTCACAAAATGTTTGGGAACACATCAGAAAATGTCTACTGGAAAGGAAACACGCTGCTCAGTGGTGCTGCACCCAGGAATTCAAGGCAGAACACGGTTTTTAAGCACATTTCAGTAACCTGGAAGGCAATCTTTGATGAGTTGATGATAGGGCACTCATGCACATCCTCATCCATTACACTTGCACTGCAGAGGAGGCAAAGACAGCTGCTGAAACACATCTGCACCATTTGGGGCTGGAAGAAGGGTTATGAAGGAAAAATATGCACAAATTTGAGGGGATAGTTCTGTGTTTTTAACTGAGCAATTTAAAACACCAGCAGTCTAAGTTTGTTTGATGCTGGCATAAGAAATATTCCTCCCCCCATTTATAAATTGTAACACAATTTCCTTTGTTTTAAAAGGAATTATTCTCTTATTCATGGCTTGTTTGAATTTACTTCCTTGTAAATTATTTTTGGCAATGCCTGGTGCAGTGCAGCAAGGGAAACTATGCATTTCCATGTATGTAAACCAGGAAAACCATGTGATTGTGGACAAACAATGTCCTCCATTGTGAGTTATTTGTTTTTCTCACTATTACTAAACCCTTTGTAACTACAATGGGCATTGTGATCTGAGAGCACTTTGGTGCCAGTGGTGCATTTTAATTGCTTGCCTCTACCACAAAACAGCTTTGAGGCTGTCAAACAGGAGGGCTGAAGGTTTCCCTTACCTGGAAATCCCTGGATAGACCAACTTTGAACTTGAAGAAAAGAGGAATATCAGTGGTGGGAGGGGCTGATCAAGCTCATGGCACGTCTCTGATCTCTGGTCTTACTGAAGTTGTCATTGCCAACATAAATTACAGATTCTGGGGGCTGTTCTGAGTTATGCTGGAATGGTGGGAGTGTGTTTATAGCATCACATTGGTTTGGCTCTTCCTTCCCACTGTGCTTTTCTCGGCTGCCAGGCCTTAATTATGGAAAAATATTTGTGTTGCTACCACTGCAATGAAATGTGTTCACGTGAACTGACTGAGAAGTGATTCTGAACAGTGATACTGTTCAAACCAGATTTTAGTGTTTGCTACGGATTTCTAAAGGTTTTTATTACCTGGGCAAGAACAAATGCCCAATTTGAATAGTACAGTGCCTTTACCTGTGCTCAGGAACTTGCCTCATCAAATGGCTGTGAAAATAAGAAAATTTATGGATAATTCACTCCAGAGAGGATCCTGGTGGGTCCATTCCAGCTCAGAATATTCTGTGATTCTGTGAACACGAAGTGCCTTGTCCACAGACACACTGAGAAATGAATCTTTATTTATAACGTGTGTATTTATAGAGTGTGATACACAGAGAGATGAGCATTTCTGTGCAGATGTGTATCTTGCTGGCTCTCACCCCTCCTATTATCTCTAAATATAATTTTAAAAGGAAATAGACTTTAGAATAGGATTTAAACTCTTTTTCTTGCTCTGAAAGGACTCAGTCATAGCTCTTACTTAAAGTCTCTGACGAGAATTTCAAACTCTCTTTCCAAACACCACCGAGCCAAGAATTGTTATGATCTGAATTTAATTCAAATCATATGAACCTTCATAGCTTTTGCCACACTAAAGACTTTTTTTTCCTTTTCAATCTGGCAATACATGCATCAAGTTGTGGGCAGACCCCACTCACATAGAGGGACAGCTTTGTGAACTCGATAGCTTACAGTGTTTTCCAGGTTCAAAACACATTTATGATTTATTTTCTTTAAACAGACACACTAAACAGCCTCATAACTGCATAGTAGCAGAATTCACCATGTAATTTACTGTGGTGAGTCATAATGAGAGGAAAAAAGAAATCAGAACTTTGAAGAATTATCCTTAAATTGCTGTATCTAGAAAATTATTTCAGCCCTTCTGCTTTCCACAGGCCCTCTCCTTCCCTGTCTCCTGCCCAATCCAAGGGCTGGTTTTCCTGGATGAACAAAGGATGTTACCTGCAGCCCTGAATCCTCATTCTGCCTTGGATATACTCTCTGGGGACAATTCTCTTCAGTTTTCCAGCATTTTGCAAAGAATTCTAAATACCCACCCATTTCACTGCAGCCCTTTCAAGCCCAGTCAATGCCTTCTCAATGCCTGGGACATGTGAAATGCTATTTAAAAATGTGAAGTAATATTACTTGTTAAGCATACAGCCAGAGTTGACACTGCTTGAAGGAGAGAGCATGGGGGGATAATTCCAGCCTGGGTTTTTAGAATGAGCTGCTCAGGAAGGGAACAGTGAGCAGAGCAGCATCCCAAAGCCCAGAGCCCTCTGTGTTTGTGGGCACTCCATGCTTAGAGGTGCTGGGAATTTTCCAGACCTGTTCATGTCTGCAAGTATGCTGAATATTTTCAATAAGTACTCCTTGTGTGGAAAGTATGTTCAAAATGCTTTCTCAGCACACTGTGTATCCACAGGCTATTCCATGGATTTTCCTGTTTCTCCTCCCCACACAGCCCTGCTGGTGCCTGCTGTGCTTCCAAGGCTTTGGCACTGCAGCTGGGTGTTCTTCCAGCACTTTGTTCTGCCCACTGCCCTTTCCTTATTTCACTTTCAGTGCTCCTGTGAGCCCTGTTACCCCTGATTGCTGTCACATGTACTGCTCTGGATCCATACCCTCCAGTTAATCCCCAGTTTAGGATGTTTACACTGTGGAGACAGGGTTATCCAGTTCCTAGGAAACAGCTATTATTTATCCCTCTGGATACTGCCTGCGTTGCCATATTTCAGAATAATTTTAATTTGTGGTCTATTTCACTTGGTGGATGTCTCAAGAAAAAAATAATTTAAAAATTGTTGTTGCATCATAGCAACACCCACAGCAACACAACAACATACACAGAACTTGTGTGTACCAGAGAGCTGCAAAACATGCAATTTGGAATATATTGACTGTAAGGGTAACTCAGTACAAATAAAAAAAACCTAGAAATGGACCATGACAAAACATTGGAACTGAATTTGAACAATAGACTTCAGAGAAGCTCAGATCAGAGCAGGCTGCCCAACCTCTCCTTGTTACAAGCCTTTTACTTGTCTGGTCTCTCTGCAGCTTTCTTGCCTCAGGTTTTCAAAGCCAGCTTGGGAGCTTAGACACCCAAATATCATTAAAAAGAATAATCATTCTGTCTTCTGGCCTCACAGTTCCACTCTGGTGATGTTTCTGGTAGTGTAATATCTTTTGTTTGGAAGTATTCCTCACCAGGTCATGCAGCAACAAACTTACACACCTCCCTATAGGTTACTGTGGGGTTTTTAAAATAAAAGAATAGTGATATGATGAAAAAAGTCATCACCCACATTTAATAAATTATTTATATTAATCTTCTCTCAATAAAAGGCCTAAATACCAGCAAGAATGACCTGTCCTAAAAGGATTTTTAAGAGGCAATAAATTTTTTTTTTTGCATTAGTCCCAGAAGAAAATCATCTGGGACCCAGCAGTGCAGGACTGTTCAAAATGTTTCTTATAAAATTTGCCTAACATAGACTTAGCACAAGCTAGAATGTGGCTTTATAGGAATTTTACAAACTTCTCTGTGGAAAGCCTGAAAGCTGACCTTTGATAATGGCTAAATTCCTGTTTAAAAAGGGGCAGAAGGCTCATAACATGGGTAATTATCTAAGAGCTGGCTGTCCTTCTTTTCATCTTTCATGTAACTGTAGTTGGAAAGAAATGGTGTTTAACACTATTTTATACAATGAATTCTTATTTCATTAAGCTCAGGGGATACAGAGTGGATCTTAGGGGCCAAGGTGAGTTGCCTGCTCCCAGGGTACAACAGCTGAGTGTTTCATGGGGGAGTTTGTTTCCTTCCTTTGTTCTTCCACACCTCCCTGGAGGATTTGGATGCTGTGAGATGGGAGAGGCTGCCCAGGTGCCAGCACTGGTGGGTTCAAAACATCCAATACCAGAACTAATGGAAAATTACTGCAGCCCTGCTCATTTTGCCTGTGCTCAAACACATCCTGCTGCAGAAGGAAAGAAAGGAGATTTTCTTTTGACAAAAAGAGTCATCCAAATTTTTGTAACATGGTGGGAATAGACTACACTGCACATTAAGGACAATTGCACCAAAAACTTGAGGAGATGTTGCAGATTTTGTCCTGGAAACAGCCTCTGGATAAGATTCAGGAGATATGATCAAGCATTTTATCATACTACAATCTCCTCATTAGTTTAAGCTTTGCATTTCTTGATGATGCCTGCCAATACTTGTAACCCCACTCTTTAAAGCAAGCTTCAGTTCAGGGAAAATCTGAATTTGCTTTTGATTTTGTCTCTTAGGCCTCCAGAATTTGGTAAGTCATTGTGAAACAGAATTTTGGCAGCTCAGCTTGACTACATAATGGTCCTACACTCTGGAGACATTCCCAACACTTCAGCAGTGCAAACACTGTATATACACACAGGCTCATATCAATGAAACTATTGTGCACTTTCAGCACACACTTCATTAAAAAAAGTGCATTTTTTTCATAAATTCTCCTTTATCAACTTCCTTCACATGTATGAAACCCCCATGTGAATTCTTGCACATGTAGAAATGTTAATATAAATTCTGTCATTGTTCCTGTTGCTGTAGCATCTTCTCTAGAAATAACTCTGGTTTGGGAAGGGGCTTGGATTTTCTTAAGAGCAGGACAGTGTAAAAGTTAAAATAATTATACAGTGGTCATGTTGAGGAGAAGTCAATGGAAAGTAATGAAAGTGATATTAAATCTATCATCATTATATTTAAGTATTTATATATATCTTAAAATGTACCTCTCTAATTAATGATTTATTTATTTATTTTTAATAGGCAATGTTTGAATATAGTGTTATTATATGCATATATCTCTATACAAACAATATTTCATTTTCATAATTAGGCTAAAAATAGCTTTTGTCATTTCTTTGTGAGGAGAAACAGCATGAGGGAACACACAAAATTTTGAGTGTTATGTGTCACTGGTAAGAATTTTGTTCATTCATCAAAATGTAGAACTTACTCTTACTATTGTTAAGCATGCTGATTATATATGTTAATTATTAAACACTGGTCTTTCACATAATTTTGACCTTGAATTAGGGATGATTTTTTTGATCAGAATGTATTTTATCAATCTGAGCAATTTTATTTGAAGACCGAAAAATTATGTTTTTTTTTTCCTTGGAATTGTGTTTCAGTTGATTCATTTGGGATGGTGGTGTCAAGGTCAAGGGCTGAGGGAAATCCCAAGAACATTCTGGTGCAGAAAACCCCATCCCATTTCATCTTGGTTTGGGTCTTGTAATTTCAGAACCCTGCAGCAGCTTGGATGTGTCTCCTGGTACACTGTAAGGCAGAATTAGATTCTTCTACTCAGATCTCTACCACCTCCAATCCAATGCATTGTACAGGGGTGACATAAAATTTGTGGAGTAGAGAGAGAATTTTCATTCTGATCCTCAGTCAACCATTAGATGTGACTCATAATTGACCCTATAAGTAATAAATATTTTTTCCCCCCAAAAGCTGTAAAAATAAGAATTTTATTAATATCCCACCTAATTAGGTGCTATAAAAATTAGCTGAGAGCAGGGTTCTCCTTCTGCATTCAGGCCATGCATTTTGGGGCTGGGATCTGAATTCCAGCTTGAGCTGAATTGGGTCTTCCTTCCAGGAGAGCTTGTGTTTGCTTTCCTCCAAAGGCAGCCACGTGGCTCTGAGCCAAACCTTCCTTGCTGAGGCTGAATGAGCCTTTCAGGCACCCCTGGCAGCCCCACAGCCACACACACGTGGAGGGGAAAACCACCCTGAATGACCAGGCCAGTTCTGTCCCCCAGCTCCACCAGATCCTCCATCATTTCCTGGCAATTACGTGGGTGTAAGACCTGACCACGAATTTTTCCCCTCTCTTTGACCAAGACTGTTTTCTCTGTTGTCTTACTGAGCTTTACTTGCAGTCTTTTTTTTTTTTTTGGTACCAATCTCCAGCCCAGGGTCTCTTGCTGTAACAACCTCAGACTGTCTGGGGACAAAAATCCTTAAAACCTCATCCCATCCATTCCTGCTCTTCCAAGCCCAATTTCTGATAATAGATCTGGAATACATCTGGTGCTCCTCCAAACTGAACCTTTTTATGTAGTTGCACAATTCATGCCAAGCAGCATCTCTTCAATGAAAAGTTGGATGTTTAAAAATAGGTCCTCATTACTGCACCCTTTGCTGGCTTCCACTCCTGCTCCATGTCTGGGTAACTGATCCATTATGTTAAACTTCTATATGCTCCACATATTCAAGGTCATGTTGGTTATTTCTTTTCAGAGACTTTTTACAGACTTTTTCTGGGCAAGTCTTTAATCTGCTGTAGAGGGAAAGCACCCTGATTTGGAAATACATAAATTATTTAATGTGGTCATGGGGAGAAAAAGAGTTTAACCAAGTATGGCTTTAATCGTGTTGACTTATTGTCCATGAGAACAATCTGGAACTGTAAAAAAACAAATTATTTTTTTGCTGATTAACTAGTTTTGATTAAATTTTCTGTGTCAGCAGTACACATATAGTGGATGTTTGCTGATGACAGCTCAGGACCAGTCAGAGTCTTGATGACCCCAAAGGTCTTTCCCAACCTAGTTCACTCTGTGATTCTGAGTCCTGAACCCAGAAAACATTTCCAGGACTTGGAGTTTGGGAGAAAAGAAGAGAATTAGAAGATGCATGCAAGGATAAGAGATCTCAATGCAGTTGTATCTCTGTTCCTGTCAGGTTAGACATGCATGAACTCAATTTAGGATTTAATTTAACACATCAGTTGTGCCTATCATCAGTGAGGATGTTGGCCAGGACCTGCCTTTGCTCTCTGTCCCACACACCACTATTTGTTTTCCCAATAAATAATTATATTTTGTGTATCAAGCCATATCATGCTATTGTTTTAAACATAACCAATGGCATAATGGGACTTCTAATTCCTATTTCTTAACTTCTTTCTTTTGGGTGGCTCTTGAACTTGTAAAGGTGGCTGCTTGTGTGACACACCCAGCCAGCCACTGCTTTAACAGCTGGTGGTTGGCTTTCATTTGTGTACTTAAATTCTTTTAATACTAGAAAGTTTCCTTTTAATGAGAGACAACTGAAAACCTGTAAGAAACAGCTCAAATGTCTATCCAGAGTTTAACCAAAAACACTCCTGCCTCAGCCTAGGTTTTCATGGCTATTAATTTAATTTATTATACAGTAATGAACCATGCAGGATCCAAACTGACCCAGGATTTACTTTAATGGATCATTAACTTGTCAGGTTCCCCCTTCTTCTTTAGCCCTCCTGGTATTTTCTTGTCCTGCCAGAATTCTCATTATCCCAGCTATTAATCCATTTATTAACTTTGGACAAGGATGTATTTCATTAGCGAACACTTAAAAATTAATGATCACCCACAAATTAAAAGTCTGCTGTAAAAGGATAGAGTACAAATAGGGTCTTTAGGATGTGGGTTTTATTTACACTCCAAATGAATGGCACACAGACAGTGGTTAAAATTGGTGTCAAAATTATAGGATCATTAGGATCATCAAGACCAACCATTAACCCCACCGTGCCAGGTCTGGGTATTCATAGATTTTTCTCCTGACTTGTAGATTTACAGAATTCACTTTTATAGACAATTATTAAAAGTTTGTCTTTCCATAATGTTACTTTAGAAATAATATTGTAGACCGACCCCAAAAGTAACTTCCATAAAAACGTCAGCTGTGCTTTTTCATTTTTGTAGGGTTCCAAAGAAGAGTTTCAAACTGCTGGAATAAAACACTGAAGCCAGTGTAGCTACTGACAACCTCCCAATTTGTCCCTGGTTTTCTTAGAAAGTATGATCAAATATTTAGGACCTAATTTTCCTGGAAAATATGACCAAAAGTTTAGGACTTAGTACTGCTGAGTGTTTGGAAAATATATGTAACAGTAATATGTAACAGGTACTGTGTGCTCAGACAGGAACCCACAGTGTGTGTGCAAAACAGGGGGAAATCCCCACACCACTCTGTGAAGGAAATAATTTGTGGTTTTATCAATTCATCTATTTCTAATCTGTAAATATTTAATATATATTTTCCTTTTCTGTAAACGTTTCCCAGAAGACAGTGCTGGGAGAACACACACACTCATTATTCATGGCTGGGCTATTCCTTGTGTCTCCTGTGAAAAAAGTGATGTCTCAGCAGAGCCACCTGAGAGTCACTAATTCTGTGTCAGCCACTTTTCAGGAGAAGCAGGCAGAATATTTTTTTTTTCCTTTTCTGTTTTGATCCATCCATAGATGCAGTACAGTTATGGATTTGGGATTCTCCACATATGTTAACATTCACTTCAGTTTACATCACAAATTAGCACTCTTGTTCACACAGCCCTGCACGTGTTAGAAATATCTAACAGGAGTAAATGATGTATTTGGCTATTCTGCTTTGGTGACAGATGTCACAATGTCTGTGTTACACTGCAAATGAATGTGAAGTGAAATAATTGAAAGGAGAAGTGTAAACCTGAATGCTTTCAGGTTTTGTGGAGCTGGAGTACTGAACACTGTGGAATTGCCAGTATCTAGATGTTGGTGTGCTCATTCCAGGCTAAGAAATTCCTTTGGCCTCTAATTCTTCCTAATTCGATTGATTTTGGAATTTAGTTTGCTGCCAGTTTGAGCTCTTCTTGAGCAGGAGGAGTCTTCTGGTGCTGAGATCAGTAGACTCACACTATCCTGGTGTGTCCTGACTTCATCAGCACCCAGAGGGAAAACAACCCTCTTCTATTTTTTAGAATAGGTTGGGTTCCGTAGAAATGAATTTACAGTGACCTACAGTGTGATCTGGAGAACAAGTTTCCCTGCAGAGAAGGAGGCAGTGCACCCTCAGGACTCAGCAGAAACCGGATCTGTGCCATCCAGCACTGACAGCAATACCTGTGACACATCAGAAAGCAGGACTGAGCAGGAAGCTCTGTTGGAGTAGCCACAGCAAGAGGAAGATCTGTGAAACTTGCACAGTTCAGCTCCCTTTGAGCAGAATGATCAAAAATGTCTGGAAAGTGTGTCTTGATACAGGATATTCTCATGCACCTTCTGAATCCTTCACACCTCCAGTGTGGTGCTTTTATTTTACCTCGTGTGGAAATTCAGGTTTTATATTTCTAACAGGGCAGATCAATCTTACTAACCTCTGAAGCTGCTGGCTCTGGTGGCTTCCCCTGGCACTGCTTTTTTGCAAATGTCCCTAACAAATTCCCTGGATAAGCTTCACTCTGTTCTCATATTATCTACATCTCTGAGTTATCCCTCTAATGAACATAAAATCACCTCAGCCAGTCCATGACCTAAAAATGACCTGCAGTCATCTCACCAGCATTGTGCTGAACCACATCACAAGTTATCCTCCCTTTCCAGCAACTTCTAGACCAGTGGGAATAAGAAAAGCTTTTTTTTCTCCCCATAATCCCTCATACACAGGCTGGAGGCAAGAAATCTCAAAAGGGTCCAAGGTTTCAGTGCTTTCATCTTGAGGCTACAACAGAACTGCTTAAGAGCTACGTCTCTGTCTCACCCATTTTATTCATTTTAGGGATTTAATGGGAATTCCTGGCATGATTTCAAAGCATGTTCTCTAAGTTAATAAAATTAGAATATTAAAAGGCAAATAATAATAATGTGTTCTCAGTGTTACAGCTCCATCGTGCAGATTGGTGGACCTTTTGCCAGGTTGCCTTTGTTACATTTAATAGCAACCATAAATCTCAAAACCTCATGCAAACTGTAGAAAATTAAGTGCCATAAGACTGGGGGATTTATTTATTTTTTACTTTTCTTTGAAGAGATTAACTGCCTCTTTGGATAAAGAGGGAAAAAACAAAGGAGAAGAATGTTGTGAGATGTTTACCAAAGTTAGGAGGCCTGAGTCTGGGATTCAAGGGTGGTAGTCTGGAAAAAAAGGGGTTTTTTTCTTATCTCATGGGGGCAGCATGAATGTGGTGGATAACAGCAGTGACAGCAGCTCACAAATGTCTGCAGTGTTAATCTGGTGATTTTAGGAACACAAGCCTCTGGTCGCTGGTAAAGTCTTCTGGACTGAATTAGGTGAGAAACTGCTTTTCTCCAGTCCTTGATCTTTGCCACTGCTTTTCTGATGGATTTGGGACTCCCACCTGAGCCAGCCTTGGAGTACCTGGAAGGGTAAAGGACACTTGAAAGTGCTGCTCCCTGAAAGGATTCTTCTGCATAAGAAAACAGAAAAAAATTCTTGAAACCATTTCAAAACCCCAAGAGAATTATGAGAATCTTGGACAACTGCATTTTGTTCTCTCTTTGATGGGTTTAACTCCTCATTTCTAAATTACTTGTTCTCACTCTCCCCAGGTTCAAAAGTTCTTGATGTCTATGTGAGCACCTCAAGATGCTAATTTTTGCTCTTTGTCTAGTAATTAACTTGATTCTACCAAGCTTTTAAGACCCTTTAATTAGCAAACCTTTTATTGAACAGCAGACAAAAAACTCCAAAACACAATAAAACCCTAATTTGAGAGTCAAATTGTCAAAATCTTTCTATAGAAGTTGCAACTATTGCAATACTTCAAATTTAAGCAATCTTTTTTCATCTTTCTCCATATCATCACCTGCACTGCTGCCAGGGTGGAAATTTTTCTTGGTGAGTTTGGACTGTGGAAACAGACTTGTTTTTATTTATTTACTGGATAAAGTACTCTCAAAAGCCATCTGTCATCATGAATACAATTTTCAGCAGTCTGATGACTTCTTCACTACAAGTTTATCTATTATTATTGTATTACCAGCGACAAAATAATGTTGGGAATATAAAAAGCTAAAATACTAGAATGAGTCTGAAAACTGTAGCCTTGGAGGTAAACTAAACATCACATCTGTCCTGTGATGTTTAGTGCTTTAGGTAATAACAATAATAAATAATAATAATAATAGATGTAGGATTGAAACCATCATACATACCAGAGCATCCATGACTTATCTCAAAGAAGTCATGCTGCCCATGTAGATACCCAGAGATGCTTACAAATAAATATTTCTGCAATTTACCTGAGTGAAAGAAGATTTTCCCCTAATACCTTGAGCATCTGCTATTATTTCCTAAGATAGAGATTAATATTCCATTCATTTGATTTTTGTTTCAACAGCTATTTAGTCCGTAAATTAATTTATAAACCATTTTGACTTGTGTTACATTTTTCTTTATTGATCAAGCCAAGTTATTAGAAGGGAGGTAAAGTTCTTTTCAACAGGTTATTTTGAATATCTGCTTTCCCTGAGGTGCTCCTGGTCCCGGCTGAGGTGAGAGGAAAACTGATTTATGTTTCTAGAAAAGACTCTGGGAGAACAAAGCTCTCTAACATGATGTGGAGGGAGGATTTGCCTCTTACCAGTGGGGTTCTTCTAAAGGCTACTTTGTCAGTGGTTTGCATACATAAAAGAAAATTAAAGTTGCTGTTTCTTTTAACTTCAAAGGGAGTCTTTGTAAGCTCTGCTTCTGTTTGTAAAATGAAATGTCTAAAATGCAAATTATTTGGAGGGTAGAAAGTTCCTCTCTAGCCACAGTACTGCAGAAATTCCAGCAGCAATAATTAAATATTAATCCCATAAAATGTGTGATTTCTCAGGCACTGAGGTACAAAGGAATCTGAATTGATCACAGGTCCCAGCAGCTTCAATGAGAAAAATAATTGAAATGTTGTATTTTTAGCACAGTTTTCACAGCAATATAATAAACCACCTTGCTGCTGACCTCTGCATGATGGAAATGTGTTTGACACTGTAGAAATCTCTGGGGCTGTGTGGAGCTCATGATCTGAGGGCAGCACTGGGGCACCCACCCTCCACCAGGTTAAACTGGTTTGAGGTGAAGCTTTGCATTTCCCCTCTGTCCTGCTGACCATTGAAGGGAAAGCTTCAAGCTCAGCAGCAAAAATGAGATGTCAGGGCTGCCAATCATTTTTAGAGCACCTGGATGTCAAAACTCCTTTAAAAAGTTGTAGCTCAATTTCTTTTGTGTGTGTGTGTGTTGTGCAGAAATCCCAGAACTGCTTTTATAATATCAGCAATTTATTCTGCAGGGGAAAAGAGCTGAACCCCTTTGAGATATGTTTTAATATCCTTCAGTAATGGCATCTAGAGGGGTGAGCCTTCACGTATGGGAACATTGGTGTGTTAGTGTGTGTGAAAAGCCAACAGCTCTTTTCTCACCTGTGTGCATCACCAGGACTGTTCCTACAAGGAAAAGAATATGCTTTCAATTATTCCTCTGATCTCCCCTGTGGGCAAGGGAGTGGACCTGTAGTCTCATAACATTCAATATTTACAGAAACCATCCTGTAAATCAAAGCAATTTATTCAGTCTTGTGCTGTACGTTGTTACATTTGCAATAGTTCATTTCTTCCTTCTATATATTTTCATATAGTCCCATGCTCCTCTGGGGAAGCTTGAACCTGAAAAGAAGTCCAGGGGAATGTAAATGATCTGCCCCTTTTGCAGCTGACTAATGTGGGCCATAAAACACTTTAAAACACAAAGGAGATTTCACATCTGCTCAAGTTTACTCATCATAAACACACCTGAATGAAAAGTACTTCTTGTTCTGTGGAGCAGAGCCAAATGAACGACAGACTAAGACAGACATTTTGTGTTGTTATATGCAAGTGCTCTCTCCTTGCATTTCAATGGCTAAATTAGAGGTAATTCGATAGTAAAATATGCAGGTAGCCCCAGGACACATTGTATATTCTTTAATTCTGAAAACTTTCTATGATTAAAAATGAAACCTAATTACAAACGCCCCATTCATCCTCTAAAATGTCAAAGAATTGATGTTTTTCAATGTCAATATTGTAACAAAGCCAGTCCTGGAGTGGTGACGCAAGATTTGTTTTCTTAACCAAATTTATGCTTCAACAACTTTCTGCTTGGAAAAGGAAAAAAAAATAAAAGCAATATTAGAGATGCCCATATCTGACCTATGAGCCTTTCTGTGTTAGTGGCTTTCATTATGGCTTTCCTGGTGTTTCCAAAAGCAGAGCTCTGGGTGATGGAGGGCTCACCTTTTCCCAAAGCTGCTCCCAGGACAGCTCTCCAGCACCGCCCTCTGTGCTCGGGGAAAGCCAACAGCCTCCAGCAGCAGGAGCAGAACAAGGAAAGGTCTGAGGGCAGGGAGAGCACAGGCACAAAGCAGAGGCTGTGCCCAGGAGGGAGCATCCCCTCCTGCAGGGGTTTGTATCCCTTCCAAGCACAGGCATGAGATGCTGTCCATGGGGGTAGAGGGTTGGTGAGGGGATGCTCAGAGCCTGCTGCTGTGATCACTGGTTCCCCACCCATCTCTGGCATTTAATCCTGGTGCTGGGGTGAAAAACATCCTTTCTTTTCAAAAAATCCAGCTTCTGGAAGTGGTAGAATTGTTAAATCATTGAGCATCTCCAGTTGGAAGGGATGTGTAAGGAACATGGAGTCCAACTCCCCAGCAGAAACAAAAGGAAAAAGAGAAACAGGAAAACAAAAAAGGGCTAGAAAAAGGGAACAGAAAGCCCTTTCCTTAGCTCTCTGAGATGTCCTGCTGGAGTCTGCTGGTGTAATTCCTGATGTTCAGGAGCAGCCCTGCTGGATGCAATGGGGCTGTTTGCAAACTAAGGCACAACTCAGTGAGAGTGAACACACCCGTGTCTGGCCTTGTGTAAATACAAACCAGCCTGCAGACTGCAAGGAAATACAAACAAAATGCCTTTACTCGTCTTCAGGAGGAGGAAGAAAAAGAGAAGGGTTGAACAGGTTTTTTTCCCTGCTCTGGCTGAAGCACCCTCTGGAGTTTGCAGTGTGTTATTAGTACCTATTTCCCTAAAACCTGAGTCTGTGCTAACAAGAAATACCTTCTCTTCCTTCAAAGAAAGATGACATGTCTGCTGCTGTCACCTGCATGTCTTCCTGCTGCTCCAGGGGATCTCTGCTGGCATTTAAATCCCCTGGGCAGGGAATTGTGCTCCCAGTGCATCACTGGTGCAGTGACACCATCAGCCCTGGCTCCCTCCTTGCTCTGCTCTCGTCTGCTGTCTTTTCTCCCCCTGGTTATAAGCTGCAGGGACAGGAGACTTTCATCTGTTTTGCAGCCTGGTGCAATGCTGATGAGGTCTGTGACTGAAGATTAGAGCTAGACAAGTAACACATCTAAAATTCAAATCCCTTATAGTTCATTCCTTTTTCATTTGCAGAAGAATAAAAGAAAAAAAAAAAGAAAAAGAAAAAAACAGAGCAAAAAGTTTTGCTTGTGTATATTTTTTGAAATCTTAAGAAAACAACCTTACAGGGTGCCAACCAAGTTGAACACTATTCTTTAAAAAAGAAAACAGTCCTAAATTGAGAGTGGGATTTTAGCTTCAGCTTTGAATTTCTTGGCTTTTGTTGGTTTCTTATATACCCTCATTATTTCAGCAATGTGTTGTTTTTGGTCTGACTAATATTTAGAAATTGTTCCATCCAACCTTTAGATGTCTACTGTTTGAGAATGATTCATTCCTCTTTGACTTCATGAGCAAAATTTGCACAGTGGGACCTTTTCCTGCCCTTGGTGTGTCTCTCCCTGCTCCAGAATTCCCTCTGTTCCACCCCAATAACCTGTGGGGTTGCCCCACAGCTGTGGAACAGAGCACATTTCAAAGTGGGAGCTGCTGCTTTGCAGGGATGTGGTTGAGGGAGTCATTTTGCCAGGATGAACAGCCTGAATGCAAAGCACCAGCACTCAGGGTGCTGGCAGCAATTCTGAACTCAAGCACTGAGCTATTCCAGTGGGGTTTGAATAAATATTGGACAAGAAGAAGTTAAAAAAAATTGTGAAAACAAAATTTCAAAATCTCTTTATTAGGTATTTCTTTTTAAATGATTAAATATTTTGCCAAAGGTGTTCCATGGGTTTGCACAATGACAGTTGTGCAATGGCAGCAGAGATGTGAACTCCCAGACACACTGGGTAGGCTGCCACCAGTGCTAGGAAAATAACTACCCCAGTATAATTGTCCTGTACCAACAAGAAATATCTAAACACCCTGTTCTTTGGCAGTTAATTATAGATAATCCTCTAATTTTGGATTATGAATGCCAGGGATCATGTAGTGATCAGCAGCAGCAGATTTACAGTGTGCCAAGAGATGCAGTGATATTTAATATCTTCATTAATGGCACAGACGAAGGGCTGGAGGGCACCCTCAGTGAATTTGCAATGACCCCAAGAGGTCAGAGAGGTGCTGCTGACACACCTGAGGGATGGGATGCCATCCACAGGGACCTGGACAAGCTGAGATGTGGGACCTTGCAATCTCATGAGGTTTAACAAGGCCAAGAGCTGGTGCTGTACCTGGGTCAGGGCAAACCCTGGTGCCTGTCCAGGCTGGGAGGTGAAAAGATGGGCAGCACATGTGGGAGAAGGACAGAAATTATCCAGATCCATTACAAAACCCTCCATTAAAGAGATGCTGTTTGCTTTGAGTGATGCAGAAAAACAGAGTGGGACATTGGAAAAAAACAGAAGAGAAATAAAGGCAATGAAATATGACCACTGCTGATGCAGAAATTTCCATGTTTTTCACTTCAAAAGACCCATTTCTAAGTTTCTAAAAGAGAGAGAGGAACAAATTTTTTGGTGCAATTTGTTTTGCAATGATATATTTCCAAAAGCTTTCAGCATGTCTGATACTAGGTTCTGAGCCACACTCTTCAAATGTCACATGGAAAAAGAATTTACTGCTGGTTAGGCATGGGATTTCCTCTGGCATAGCATAATATCAAGTCTTGTGATCTATTTACATTTAAAACCAGTAAAATTAATGAATGAACCAACACAGAGGGCCCTTGTCTGTTTGAAGGGTTTCTGAGCTGCCCTGAATTTCTTATTTAATTTTTTATGGCTGCAAGTGTTCAATTTTAACTCGGATTTAGTTTTCAGCAATGCAAATTTTTCTTGGTACTAACAACAGCTGTTAGCAATATACCCACATCCAAGAACACGTTTATATGTGACCAAACTCGGTGTAATTGCCACATCATCTGGTAAATTGGCATTACAAACAAGTCCCAGGGGAAGAAACACGACTCCCTCCGTATGTCATCACTTTTGAAATTTCCACAGTAAAGAATCAGCGCTCAAAGCTCTTCTTTCTGTGCTGACAACTCAGATAAGGGAGGTTGCAGTTGGAGCTGCTATTTCCCAAGGACTTGGTAGAGCCTTGTTTTACTGCTACAAGGGCTCTTTCACGTGGGACAAGCATTTGTGTCATGTTGCCTTGCAAAAACACCTCCCTATCTGCCTTTCATGCAGCTGAGTGTGCTCTACCATGAATTAAGTAGTGGCAGATTGCAGAGAAGTAACAGTACAGAACTCAACTTTTTTATCACCTAATTAGTCCCAACATAAAAGTTCTGTATTTTGATGGTAGCTGTTAGAGCTCTCCTATCACTGTGGTTATTGCCCAGGCCACTCCAGACTGGAAATGTTAAACAGGGATAGTACTTTAATTTCTCTGGCTAACACAGCCCATCAAATTGCCTCTCTCTGCCACAGATGCTATTCCAAGTTATTATATTACAACTAAATGTGTTTGGAATGATGTCTGGCTATCAGCATTTTGTCATTAGAAGAGAGAAAGGAGGACCAATGGTAGACAGATATCACTATCTGGACTGTAATGAGTCCCTGAGGGAAAATTAAGGGGTAATTGTAACAAGCCTCTGGATGGACCAAAAAAATATTAGTCAAATCTCATCTGTTCTCCAACTTCCTTCTTTCTTTAAACTGTCAACACTTTCCGTGCGTTTTGGCTCAAAATGCCTGTCTTCATCTCAGCTAAGCCCCACACAGCTCTTTACATCCCTGCAAAGTTTTCAAAAAGCTAAGGAGGCTGCTAAAAGTGTCATTTTGTATGTGGTAGGAAATCCAGTGGGAGTGGAGGCACTGATGGCTTGGTCAGAGTATTCACATGGAGATGTGGGGGGAAGTTCTCCCTGCAGTGTGAGCATCTCCAGCCTGGCAGGACCTGCCAAAACCAGAGCTTGGTGTCTCCACCTGAGTGCTCACACCAGAAATGGGCCCTTTGTATGAGGCAATGGATATTGAGCTGGAAAAAGGGATTAAATCAATGATTTCATCATGGACCATTTTACTTCTTATTTTCTTCAGGAAAATTGAAGTTCTTAATTTTCATGGCTATATAAATAACTCTGCCTCCAGTCCCAATTTTTTGGTTTTTTTTCCAGTTCCAAGAGTCAGTGAAGTAAAGATCCCTCCCTTAGATGGAATAAAGGTGGTTTCCTGTTCTGGGTGTGTTCTCCTAGGTGTCTGCTGGGACACCTAAGCCCAAATTTCTAGACCTAACTTGGAAAATGGGAAATTGAGACAGCCAGATGAATGTCCAGTTGTTTTTCCATGTGCTTTGGTGTCCTTGTGTTACTCACATAAATCAAGGCACAGAGAGACAAGATAGTATTAGGAACATCAGAATATTGGTTATTAAAATGCAAATCCAAACCAGTTAAAAGGTATTCCCTGAGCTGATGGCAGGAGATGTGTCGTGATGAAATTCAGAAAAGATATGGCATAAACCAAATTCTTGGTGTGTTCACAGATAGTCTGGAGGATCTGTTCCAAAGCTGTGGTCCTGACTAAGCTTCTTGGCTAAGTAGTTACATTTTTTGTCCCCTGGAAATAATATTCTGAGTGTGAGTTACCCACCAACTGTGGTGCCTGTCCAAGGAGGTATCAGCTCTTTGTGATTATTGGAGTTCACGACTGTCATTATGTGACAGAGAAGAAATGAATTCTCAGGGAATTATTGGATCCTGCACCATTTTTCCCAGAGCAGCTCAGACCTGCTGAGCAAACCCACCTGTGGGACAGGGTGGAAAATCTTGCAAACTCCTCAGCATTCCAAGCCAGTGGAGAAAGAAGCCAAGGCACTGTCAATATTTATATTTAGACCTAGAGATGCATATTTTAATTTTACTTTATTTCTCTTTGAGGGTGGACCAGACTGGAAGAATCAAAGACCTGTTGAGCTTAGGACAAAACCAGCACATTTCTCTGCATTTTCTTTTCCTTCCCTCACAGTTTCCTCCATTGACTTTGGTTCAGCTCTCACTGGACCAACAAGCTCTGAGAACTCCTATAAAACTCTAAAGTGAAAAGGAGTGTGCCTGCCAGGTGGGATTTTTTTTTCCCCAAGTGCTCACAGCTCTAATTTTCACCACATGTGAACAAGTGTTCGCAGTTTTAAAGATGTGTTGAGTAATTGCACATGCGAGACATCTTCCCTTTAGTGCTCCCAGTGTGTTCAAAGCTTTTTTTTTGTGAGAACACCCCTGTTAACAACGGAGTTGTGGCCTTTAGCTTACACTTAAGTGGGTACTGCTTTGTGTTGAAATATAATTGGTAGCACTTGCCTATTCTTATTCCCTCAGCTTAGCTAATGAAAGACAATTCCATAATCTACTTTTGTTAGGATCAGGGTGTGAGCCTGGAAAATCTCTGCTAGAAGGAGCTGGAGAGGCACCTGCAGCTGCCATTGCTGTGGGCACCATTTCTTTTTGGGCCAAAATAGGAAACAAGGGTGTTTGCTGCCTCTTCTTTTGAGTGAGGATGTAAAGTGATGCGCTGCTTTTACACACCAATAAAAGGAATGATCCCCTGTGGAAAAGGGAGTTGTGACCTGTCAGACTGGTCAAATGTGCAGGATGCCTGGGCACCTTCCCTGTGACACCACAGAAGGGACACAGCAGGACTTCAGTGGTGACTGAACAGTTTTCAGGACAGCTGAGGAGGGAGAGATTTCTCATCAGCCCTGGTTACCCTCTTCCCTTGCACCCAACCAGGAGAGGGATGACTTAGGCAACAAATTCAATCCATCACCATCCAAAGAACCTGTCCTTAGGGGAATATCTCACTGCCTCACCAAATTCCTGTAGGGCTGAGTCTGGACACCACTGGCATGGGATAAACCAAAGGGGAATGGGTCTGAAGGGCTGATAAGCTGTGGGGAAAAATTAAATACAAACAGTAGAAAGTGAGATTTGAACCTGGTGAGGGAACAAATGCAATTCCTGTCAGATAGGACTCAAACAACAAGTGTGTTTTCTTGGTTTCTCTAAATCACTCTTCTGGCCAGTACATCTTTGAGAAAGTGGTAATGAAATATTAATTACCTCCAAAATTATCTGCCTCCAGTTATTGCTAGAAATGGCATTGAAAACAACGAATTGTTGAACCTCATGGTGAGAAAAAAATTACTTTTTTCTTTTGCTACATTGTTCTGAAAATGTTGTATGGGGTATGGGGTTTTTTTTAAATAGCACACGGTAAAAAGCCTCGTAAATGTTTTTTTAAATTTCAGGAACTATAACAAAAAGTCCTTTACTCCTGATTATTTCTGGAAAGGGGCTGACCATAGCCTGTTTGGGGGGAACTCTGAGTCACCCACCTCTCCTGACTGTGTTTGGAGGAACACCAAAGTGCCTGTGACAAAGGCATGGGTTTCAAATCCAAGCAAACGAGCTGCAAGCACCACTTACATTTATGTTTTTGTAGTGATCAAAGGTTTTGGCCAAGTCCAGCACTCTACTGGTGTGGAAGGAACAATCCTTGTCCCATGAAATGTGGCTGACCTGAATCAGAGACCAAATAGAAGCTGCAGGTCTGTGGCTGAGCAGCCAAACCCCAGAACCACTGAATCTGCTTGGTTGGAAAAGATCTTTAAGATCATCCCAACCTCAAACCCAGCATTGCCAAGCACTAAGCCAGGCCTCTGAGAGCCACAACTTCAGGTCTTAAATCCCTCCAGGGATGGTGACTTTACCATTTTACTGGGATGCTGTTCCAGCCCGCCTGGGAGCAGCCAGCAAAGCTCTGCGAGGGCTGATGCCTGGAAAGGCTGAGCTGGAACAGAGACTAGGCAGAGCAAAAGGGATAAAACAGGTATTTATTGAAAGGATCCACCTTGGGCAGTGCAAGAGCCTGGATAGGGCTGCACCCAAATCAAATCCAAGATGGATCCAGTCACGAGTTTTACACTTTTACAAGTTTTGGTTCTTCTGCATATTGGGGTCAATTATCCAACCACAGCCCCAGGCTATGCAGTCCCAGCCCCCTGGTTTGTCCCATTCCCTTAGCCATAGTTTCTGCTTTTTTGGGTACCAGTTGTCCTTGATTCTCTATCTGGGAAGGAATTGTTTTGTCACTACCCTATGAAGAAAACTTACTAACACCTAATATGAAGTTTCAGAGTTACACACTAAGCAGCAGAGATTCTGAACTATATAAAAGCTAAAACCCAAGGCATCAGGGTCACACCCTGGGGTGTGTGAGTGCTTTCCCTGTGAGCTGACACAGCTGTGAACAGAAACACTTCTCCTCTCCAGGTCCAGGGGTCTCTTCCTGGTTCAGCCTCTGAGATAAACTCTCTGGAGATGTGCTTACACTTACCACGTAATTCCAGGCAGGGAAAACAAGTGAGTGCTTTTACATTATCAACACCTTCAGAAAGAAATGTGTTCATTAGAGTTATGACAGCCCCAGTGATTCATTAGTGGGAAAGAGGTTATTATGCATTTGTAGATATAAACCAGAGCTAATCTGAACAGAGTTCCCTCAGTAGTAGCTTATTACCAAAGAATTAAAGGTTGCAGTGGGATCTGCATCTAAAATTGGAGGAAACTTCTCAGCCAGCAACGCTTTGGTGCTATTATTGTTTTTAACTTGAATTGTGCTTTTCCCTTGTTGGTATTTGCTCTGTGATGTGTGTGTGGAGAGCAACTGTAACACTTCTCCAGAACAGTATAAACTTGTCATATTAAATTTCACTTGGAAATTAAAAGGTTTCTAATCAGCAGAGCAGTGAAGCTCTGGAACAGCTTTCCAGGAAAAATGAAGGCAAATAAATTTAATCATAATGAAGCCTGAACAGTTTATAAAAGGGATTATGTGACATAGTCCTTAGAATATTAGGGGTCTGAAATTGAAAATCTCAGCATCTCATTTTCCAAACTCTGTTCCTATGTCTGGATGTTTCTCTCACAATGCATTTTTGCAGATAATTCTGTGATCACTGCTGCATGAAGAACACCAGAGAATTTCCTTTCCTTTCCTTTCCTTTCCTTTCCTTTCCTTTCCTTTCCTTTCCTTTCCTTTTTTGTTCTCTATTTCTTTCCTATCATCCCAACATTCAGTTTTCTTTTTTCATTAGCTGCTGAGTACTGAGATATTCTAATAGAACTTTATATTCTGATCCCCAAATCTCATTCTTGAACAGCTTCAAGCCCGGTTTCCAGCATGCCTTACCATTAATTGGAGCTGCTCTTGAGAATGAAAATACTTTTCTTTCCTCCATTAAGAGAGAGAATCAGTCCTAACTCAGCCTCTAATTCCCTAGTTGAGGTTGGCCATCTTGGCTTCCAGTTTATTTCTGCACCTGTTTTCCATTAGAAACTAAGATACAATCTGTATCTGCCCATCAGTTCAGTGCAGCACAGCTGCAGGAAGGTTACAGGTTTTGTTACTTGGAGCTGCAGCTCATCCTTCCAGCTGTGGAGATTATCTTCTAAACAGCATGGGAAACTTGGGATGTTATCAGGACTCTCTGTTTATTAACCATTCATTTCAGAAAAAATTCCAAAACTTCTTCAACCCCACCCCCCAAAAAATAAAAATAAATTGGTTAAATAATTCACAGCCTTTGTAAAAGGAATTAAAAATTGAGTAATATTAGGGGCCTTTTCTTAGATGCTGTGGTCCCCACAGACATTTCAGAGTTTGCTCTCTGTATTATTTAGGCTATAGAAAGTGCATTTTTAAGCAAATGCAGGAGTTTCCCACCAGCAGTGGAGAGTGTGTGAAATATCAGCAGTAGTCCAGAGTGTCAGCACCTTTCCTTCTCCTTAGCTTTATTTAGCCTTTGCCACTAATTGCCATTCATTTTTGGCTGCTAATGTTAATTTTTGCTGGTTTTTCCCCCTCTAATCTGCTAATTCCCTAAGAGATTGTTTTGTGTAGTCAGATCAGTAGTTTACATACTTTATCTAGAAACTCATGGGGTTCTTTTCTTATCCTAAACAGCTGGAGAAGCAAAACGGGAACTGGAGCAGGCACTTCCCCAAAAAACAAGCTCCACTGATATTCTGCTTTGCTAGTGGGTAAATCACAATGAGCTGGCAAACTGCAAGTCTGGAGTTTTTATTCTTATTTATTGTATGACCCCACAAAGTTCATACAACCCATCGACAGAAGGAGCTAATTAATAGGGTGTCATGAGGTCTGAGCAGTGCTTTTTATAGCTCCTTTAACCCTTGTGGGAAGCTGTTCAAGGCAATTCTGGCTGCTGGCTGACATTTCTGTATGCAGGACAATGGTGACATTTTTTCCAGGGATTTTCCAATTATGGCTATTGGAGGTTAAGTATTCCTGGATGAATACAGTTTAATGTTATTAATCACAAAGGACAGTATAAAAAAATGGTAGTTTTTTTCAGCACTCTGTAAAACATGATCCTGCACACTGTCTATGGAGAATTTGTAAGGTTTTTTTAGAACAAGAAAACTGAATGCTATGAATCAAGTGGGAGTTTGGTTGCAACACCCAGCTAATATTTATCTGCTAGTTCCTGATTAAATTTATCTTTTAGATACCTCCATCACCTGTGGATATTCAGTCTTTCCCATCTCTGTTTAAAATGACATGCAGAATACCAAACACAGCCAAAACCATTTTTCCCTGTGCAAAATGCTCAGCTCCAAATGGAAGTAAACCACACAAATCAATATTCAGGAGACACTTTTGAAAAATTCCTTTTGCAAAGCCAAAATTTTGACTGAACTTTTAGAAACTTGACTTTTCTGTGCTGCTGGGACAAACAATGCAGCTCTTTGTTTGGTGCATGCTGAGGGAGAGATGCACAGATGCTCTTTCCTGGAGGATTTTCTGTCTGTCAAGTTTGTAATTTAGCAACAGCAATAAATGATAACATTTTGCACTTCTGCAGTCACTTGAATCTAAATGTGCTCAAAGAGAATTTCTAGAAACAGTGGGTAAAACTGCAAGGGGCAGGTTTTCCCCAGCCAGGACAGGCAGGACCAAGTGCCCTCAGCAGAGAGGATGTGCTGCTGTGCAAAAATCATCCCATATAAAAAAAAAAGTGTCAGAAACGTGGCCTTAGTGTTGGAATTACTGACAGAGATGATAAAAATAAAAAGGAAACGCTGCTTTATCCTGAAGTCAGTTTCTCATATTTGTTATGGGATAAAGGTCCAGAAGGAGGAGGAAGGCTTTGCAGCTCAGCAGCATTTCCAGCCGCTTGGGAAATGACCACACTCTCCAGTTAATGTAAAGGTGGATCTTCCAAAGAAAATGAGAAATCAGCCTGTAAAAGGCTTGGGACAGAACGGATATTTTTGTACATTGGTCAGCTGTATCACAGCAATTTGTTCTGTTTGAGGTGTCCCTGCGTCACACCATGAGAACAAATAACAGGAATAATCAGGAACAGTGAGTGCTTTGCTTGTGATATTTACTGTTGGGGAAAAAACAAATCCAAACAATTCTAAAAAGGCCCTGCACTCGAAGGGATTTGTAAAAAACCACTCCAAGTGTTGCACAGGGATACAGCTCCCCTCTGTCCCCAGCTGGGACCCCTTTTCCTTGCCCTTGACGTTTGGTTTTCCACCAGCACTCGTGTGCCTATCTACCCTTTACTACAGGGAGATTTTAGGGAGGGGACTGCAAGTGCTGGAATGTGGGTATTTAGTGTGTGTGGCTGTATTTTGGCAAGCCCTTTGCAGTATTTATACCAGGATTTTTCCTAGAGCTCCCTGATCTGGATTCTCAGTTTTCTTTGTGAGAACAGTAGAACTGGAAAGGCAGTGAGAGGCTCAGGTTTTCCTTTTTATTGCCTCGATTTCTACTCAGTGCAGTTGAGGAAAAGATAGGTGAGTCCTTGGAGTAGCTTTGGTTTTAATATTCCTTTTGGTTATGTAGTGATTTATATTTATATTACTATTTATAAGTATATGGCTTTCAGTTTTCATTTCTTTATCTTCAAAGCCTGGTTCATGTTGATGTTACCTGTGTAAAAAATTGAAATAGCGGATGTGCACTGAAAATCACACCAAGTTTTCTCACTACAGCGGCCTTGATTAAAATGAAAATAAATATACAGGCGAAAAAATGTGACCTAAGATTTTGCATTATTCAAAGGAATCTTTTTTTCTTTTTTTTTTCAAATGAGGCTTTAATAGGATTATATATGTATGTTTTATTATATTGAAACTGGCATACCATTCAAACCTAAAAACCCCTTTTCATAGTAGTATTTAATGATTCCTACTTCTTTGAAGCTTAACATATTTTCACCATATGGCAAGCATTTAATTTTTCCTATTTTTCTAGTGAAGATTAAATTAAAATGGTTATTTGGTTTAGCAAAACCCTTCAACCTATATGTGCTGCAGGTCAAGGATTCTGTAGGCTTATTCTTCTCTGCCATCCCATACTTTTCTCAACAGCTTGTTCCAAAACCTGGTGGAATCAACCAAGATATTCCCACCTACACCAGAATTCCATGCTAAAATTAGGAAGCAGTATTTCTTTTTATGCATCGAAGTGTCCTGAATTGAGTAACCCTGTCATGAATACAACACAAACTCTGATGTTGGCAGATTTCACATTCATACCTGAAAAAAAAATTGAAAATTGCTACAGGCAAAGAACCACTCAGCAGGGAGAGAGGAACCTTGGATTCCATCTCTGGATAAATATTAGTGTAAGAAAATTTAACCCAGTTCCCTAAAAATCATGTTTTGTGGTCCAGTGTCATAGAATCACAGAATGGCCTGAGGTGGAAGGCATTAAAGAACCTTCCACTGTCCCAGGCTGCTCCAATCTCCATCCAACCTGGCCTTGGACACTGCCAGGGATCCAGGGGCAACCACAGCTGCTCTGGGCATCCTGTGCCAGGGCCTGCCCACCATCCCAGGGAACAATTCCTGCCCAATATCTAATTTAAACCTGTTAGTGTGAAGCCATTTTAAAGAAATATATTTTTTAGATTTTTTTTTTGCAGTTATAATAATTATTTCTATTGTTACAGCAGGAAAGTCTTGATTGCACTTGATGCAGTGAAATTGAGTTTCCCTTTAATGCTGTGGGAGTTCCAGCACAGACTGGCCAGCATTGCTTGACATTCTACCTTCCTGAATACAAAGTGCAGCTGTGAATCCATCTGTTGCTTTGTTTTGTTTTGATTTGTTTCCCATTTTGTGTTGCTTGGTTTGGCTGTCAGGCAGAGGGGAGCTCGGGGTAGGAAGTTGTAGCTGTATCTGTCATCTCACCTGAAGCACTTCTGGAGGTTTCTATAAATTGTATATTCTTTGGCTCCTCTACAAAAATGTGAGAATATTCAGATAGAGCTGTAACTGATGCTACATCCGCTTCTTGGAAAAAAAAAGATTTAATGTAAAGATAAATCAAGAGTACAAAAGACCTTTCTTCACTTTCATTTATTCATTGCATATTCAGTTTGCTTTTTATCACTCTTTGAGCAAAAAATACCCTACACACAACTATGTCCCTGTAAGAATGAACCCTTCCATCTCAGCTGGGTTATCTGTGCAGAATTCCAGCCTTTTGCTTGGGACATGGAGAACTAATCAGTGATAAAATGTAAAATGATACAATTACTCCTCTTTTAAAAAAACATAACATCCAAGCAAACAAAAAACCCAAACACAGTTTGTTTTCCCAGGAAATCACATACTTTCAATTTATGTATTTTAATTTCCATGGGATTTTTTTCTTTTTTTAAATAAGGTTTATTTTCTCTTTCCTTCTGTCGAATATGATAAGTTATTTCTCATTAAAATGTAGTTTTCATTCTTCCTTGGGCTATTAGATGTCACTGACTCCAACAAAGGAATCTTCACATAAGTCATTCTACTTCCAGTCTTTCATTTTCCTATCAAAATCCTAAGGCTACGGTTGTAAGAGCATGAATTTTAGTCTTGAAAGACACTAATTGTCTTTAATTCTATTAATGTTAATCATATTTTATGGCACTCTGGACCTTGTGGGATGAAGCTCCTCACTGTACTTAAATAATGATATTCCTGCTCACTCTTATTTTCCTCCTCTTCCTTTCACACACATTTTACCACCTGATCTCTGGTGGGGGTGCTTGCAGAGTCCTGTGCTCATGGCCTGCCTGTATTTCCCTTTTAAAACATTATTTTCCTTTTCCAGGTGCAGTTGGCTGGGGGCCTGTGTGCAGTACATCCAGTTTGTTTTTCCAGCAGCCTCCACTGCAGTGGGAGCTGGGATGGAGGAGACAAAACCTCCCCAAGCTGCCTCCCAAATCCAGGAGGAGAGAGCACATGAGCCTGGGCAATATTCACAGGAGTTTCAGCTGGAAACACCAGTGCCACAGGCTGACTGTTTTGTTTTCATGTTTTACCTTTGTGTTGCTCAGTCAAAACAAGTTAATTTTAAATGGAATGTTTTCATTCTAAGGAAAAAAAAATTGGAAAACAGAGCAGCTCTTTGTGAGGTGTTATTGTTAGTTTTACCACTCCAAAACAACTAATTGAAGAGAGTTCTGATTTCTGTTGTCTATAAAACCTTTAGATTTTGACCTTGCAGTCTTATTTATTATTGCATAAACTTTTGTATTACTTTTTAGACCTCTCTAGCCAAGGATTTACTCCTGGATGAGCACACACAGTCACCCCCTGATGCAGCACAGCAGAAGCCAGTGCAGACAGATCCACATTTCTTGAAGCATAAAATCCCTCACAGCAGCATGGGAAAGGCTTCTGTTGGACAGAAAACCCCTTAGATTTTGTCCCACTGGGTTTTGTCTTTTCTCACTCTTTTTTGTTTTTGTTTATTTTCTCATTATCCTATCATTTTTCATACCTTATGCAGCATGGAAAGATGATTTGGCCTTGCCTTCAAGTGTTCACCAGGTTGAACAGCACCTTGCACAGCCTGTGAAGGGAATAACATCATTTTAAATTAATGAGTTCCATCCATATTCTCTCAGCCTTCACAGCAATTGTTTCTGCTTTTCATGCTCCCCCCAAGAAATGTGTGTATGAGGGGAGGGGGAACAGAAACTGCTCCTGAATTGCTGGCCCAAAGAAATGCCATTCTGCAGGACAGATGTGGTCAGTGTCAAAAATTACATTTATTTTATACTTTTAATATTTGTTCTGTCAGGATGTGGCTAGACTGGATATTTTAGTGCAGAGGTACTTGAGGGAGCTAATTTCTTACCAACCTGTACATTAAAAATAACTTATCCATGTAGCTTTGCCTTGAGTAATTCATCCACGCACACTAATTTGTAAGAATGTACAGATATTTTTATAAATCAGAAAAATTCCCAAGACACAGAGAGTAATAACAAGAAAATGAAAACTGTGTCATTCTGCTTATGTTGTCTCTTTTCAGGTTTGCCAGCCTGAATAGATTCTAAGGTGATGAATGCTGTGGGTGAGTTCTGGAACAGCAGGACTTTGTGTCAACTCAATGTCTTTCAATAATTCAGCTACAGATTCTTTTGGTTTTGTTTTAGAACAGTGTGACACTCATAGTCTGGTTTGGTTTCAATATGAAACAGGTGAGACTTGTCAATTTTGACTCAATTTTTCCTTGAAAGCTGATGGTGGTTTGTTGTTTTTTTGTTGTTTTTTTGGTTTGGTTTGGTTTGGTTTTTTTGTTTTTTGTTTTTTTTTGGTTTTTTTGGGGTGTTTTGTTTGTGTTTTTTTTCCCCCAAGCCAAGTAATGATATAGTAGAAATGCATCAAATATTTGTTGTCTGTCAATATTAAACCTTGCACTCTGGCCTTTGCAAACTGAACTGTGTGTTTGTGGTTTGGTGCATTTGCAAACCTGAGGCCATGCTAAGAAAAACTGAGCAAACACAAGCTGAGATTTTTGGTGTTGGTGGGATGTATCAGATCCCTCTTCTTATCTCCTCCATGAGGAAAGAATGAGAGCTGGTAAAACAAAATCTCTGAAAAGTTTAGTGTTTTCCTGCTTGGGTAGAACTGAGTGGATATGAACTTGTATTTTCATATATCTAAGTTCAAGCAGTCATTTAACTGCATGGTTACACAAAAATAATCCCACAGTATGTCAAGTCCTCAAATAATTCACACCTTCAGACAGCCAGCAAGAATTCAGAGAAGAGGAAAGGGGAGAATAAAAAGGGGGAAACTGAGGTGGCAGGTCTAGAAGGGAAAGGAAACAACCATGAGGAATTAAAAGTAGAGAAAAAGTTTGAGAAATAAGGGTTGCTGAGATAAAGATGTCCCTATTGTCCATATCCAGGATATGTGGCTGAATCCCAAGACTCTGATGGCCAATTAAAGTGCTGGATGCACAGAAATCCCTGCATCTTCCCATGGCTGAGAGCTTAGTTTGGGTCTGGCATTAATCCTGTGAAGTAAACACAACCATGAAAAGGGAAAAGTTCATTTTATTCTGTTTCAATTCTTTTATTTAATTTCAATTCTATTATTTCCAACCAAAGTAGTTTTATTTTTTACACATTTCTTCCCATGCCAGTGGCCTTGCTTCCAACCTTTTGACTTTGGCAAGAAGCAGCCTAAGTCAATAAAAAAGAACTCCAAGTGTCGTGCACAATAAAGACTTGGGTACAGTTTTCCAAATGACTGTAAAGAAAAATTTACTGAAAAGCAGGCAAAGAACTCATATCTAGAAATCAAATCTCTGCTTGTAAAAGTCAGAGGTTAAATTCTTTTATTAAAAAAGCTCTTACATGCATCTTTCAGACATGCCCTATCCTTGTTTAAATATTTGAGGGGAGGGAAGTCACTGGCATAGGCAAGAACATTTCCATAGATGTATGTTAGAAATGTACCATACAAAATTAAATTACTTCCCTCTTCTAAAAGACATTTCTAATTTTCAAGTATTATGTCAAGTATTATGGGCTCTAATACAATTTTTGAAAGGCAAAAGGAAAAGTAAAATAACAGGAACAAAAGACATATCCCAGTGTGTATTTATTTTACTTTGTAATTCATGTCAGTCCAATTGTGCTGCAGGGTATTTAGTTTATGCAATGCTGAAGTTTGAAAACTACACCCAGGATTATTTTTGGATCATATTCTGAAGATATATAACACAGGAATGATTGATTTATTTGCATGTCCTGAGGTTTTGTATTTTGCTCAATTTGTGCCTAAACTCTGTTGCAGGAAGGCTTTAAAAATCATACTCATAACAAAGGGAGAGGAACATCTTTATCCAAGTGCCATTTTCTAATGTGAAGACTAAATTTTAAAAGTAAGCATTGACTTTTAGGTGGCCAAAATAGAAGTCCCTCTCTTGACTTCCACAAGTTGAAGGGAAAGATTTGGAGCTGCTTTCCAAATTGCTCAAAGCAGATCCATAAAATCCCTTCTCCTCTCAGGCAATGGCTGCTCCCACAATCCCATTAATTTTACTGTGTGAAGTACTGGTCTTCAGACAGATGGAGTCCATTACTTCATATTTTGTGCCCCCTTAATGGATTTGCTTAATTATACAATTTCTGGTGTGAAAGAATGATGTATTAGGATGTTCATGTATGGTTTCCCTTTGCTGGGATTTGGGAACAAACCCCTGCCACCTCTTCCAGAAACACAGGGAATTTTGGCCATACTGCAGAGCTGGGCACTTGGGAATGCCTGACCACAGAAGGCTTTTCCTGGTGAGCCCCAGTGCAATGAATACTCTGGTTTGGGGTGGCCTTTCAGTTGTGCCCTGCCAGGGCTCATTCTCTGCCTTTCCAGTGGCTCCTGACTCTCTTTGGAGATTTTCAGCATGGAAAATATTTCCTCAGAGCTGTCCAAGCACAGGGATCACTTGCCTTTTATCTCCTGCTCATCCTGTGGAATAAATATCAAAATCACCCACTCTTGGGTGGCAGCCCAGAGATCTTTGGTGTGTTTCCCTCTCAAAAACCCTGATGTTGTCACAGCTGAGTTACAGGAATTGATCCCATGGGGAGGGACTGGGGGCTGAAATCTCTGCACCCACTGCTCTTGCTGTCAGTGGGGAACAGGAGAGAGCTCCCCCAGGACTTTTGGGTCACAGTCCCAGGCAGAAGTGGGAAAATTAGGTTTTTTGAAGAGCCATAGCTTTATGCAAAGAGGAGAAGAGCTGCAGGAGGTGCTGCAGGAGCCCTGGGGATGCAGTTTCCCATGCACCCCACGGCAAGAAGCAGCTCTGGAGGGCACAGGCTCCTCCAGAGCTCCCACTCCATGCAAAGTCCTGTGAAAGGTCCCTGAGCCTTCGTGCAGCCCTGGCTGCAGGTCTCCTGGGGCTGGTGAGGGTGGGAGCAGAGGAGCACACCTGGGTGGGAGTCAGAGCACACCTGGATGGGAGACAGGGCACACCTGGCTGGGATTAGGGCACATCTGGATGGGAGACAGGCTGGAACCTGACAATTACCACAAGACCTGCCAGCCACACAAACTAAACCTGAGCTTGTTTTCAGAGTGTAAAAACATATCCCTGGTTCACTGTTTTAGGTAATTTGCTGTCTGTGTCACCTGTCATTCAGACAAGGGCACATTCTTGTGACACCCAGCCCTGCTGCTTCAGGGAGCAAAGCTTGTCCATGCATTTTGTGGAATACAAAAGCAAAATTCCACAATCAGCACTCCTCAAACATAGACTGGCTTTTTGTTCCTTTCCCAGTCAAACTTTCCTTTAGAGTTAATTCACAACCAAGTGGGATCTCCCCTCCATCACTAACAGGGCTCATTTTGCTCCTCTGAGGTTGAATATCCCCAAAGACTGACAGGCTCATTGCTGCTGGTTTAATTTCATGGTAAGATAGAGATGTCTCCCTAATATCATCTCTCTAGACCAGATTTGATTTCACTAAAGTACATAACTTCACTAGATGGATAACTAAGGACACATGTCTGAATTAGGAGGAGTTGCATCAAGGATTCTTCTTTCATAGACAAGAAGAGAAATACTACAGAAGGGGACAAAGAAAATCATAGAAAAACACCAGCTCTGGTCATGAATTTACTTCCATAATGAACATGCCCCAAATTTTGCACTCATTTTCCAGTTGTGGTTTAAAATTCTGAAAATATGTCGCTTCTCACCTGCATAAATTTAGGTTATCTGATATGGAAACTTGAGACCTAATTCATACTCCCATACTCCCATCATTTTTTTGCTGCAAAATAAGTTTATGAAAGCCCCTAAGTGGTGAGGGGGAAACCTACCTATGGACATTAATTTTCATCTCCTACAATCCAAAGAAAGGGAAATTATATACAGAGTGGGATCTGGCCCAAGCAAAAATGCTATTCTTTCTGAACTACCAAAATGCATCATTTAAATCCATACTCTCAGTCTAGTCCATTCAGATGGTGGTCCTGCAGCTCTTATCAATGGCAAAATATTTTATTTATCTTTCCAATGACTGTATTTTAAACTATTCTGGAAGGCATGTGCATGAAACAGATCTTCTTAAAAAAATTAATCTTTGAAATCAGAGCTTCAATTTGAACATTACACTGATAAAAATATTGCCACAGAAGAGCTGCTTTTTCAACACATTAAAAGCAAAACCATAGCTGAGAAACACTACTGAGCCTCAACCAGAGATAAAAAAAGTATGGAATCTAGTTCTGTTTGCATCTCACTGATTTAATATTCATCTATCCAGTGGCAGAATGATGGATTTAATTTGTTTTTGACTCGTGCCATTTTAGCTCCAGGAATAAGAAAACAAAAAAAGTTTCTCTGTTTTAGACAGGTTGGCTTTGTTATGCTACCAGCACAGTTTCCCTTATGGCCAAAGAAGTGTCAGTATTAAAAATAATTACAAGTGTAAAAGAAACTCCATAACCTAAATTAGTGGGTGCACTATGTTATCTGCAGAAAGAACTGGGTGTGTCATGTACTGTGCTCAAGGCTAACTAAATTCCTTAGCTTTAGATACTTTGGCATTAATTACCTGTAATTATTTTTGTTCTTTCATTGAGATTTATGTCAGTCTGAATCATCACTAAAACCTAATTAAATCAGCTATTTCCTTTTCTTTTAGTCCTGTCCAATGATGAGTTTGTTCTCATTTTGTTCATATTTGGACATTAATCTTTTTAATGTTTGTGAAAATCTCTGGAGAAGAGGGATTCAGGTGAGACACAGGGAGGAGAATGAATGTACCTCACTGATCTCTCAGAGATTTTATGCACATAGGTGATGAGGTTTTCCAAAGTATTTACAGTATTTACAAAAGTGATGGCCATTGTCAGCCCAGGGTTATCTGTCATGCTTGTAAAGGGAATTTTGACTTCACAACAAAAGATTCTCTCTTCCTTTCTGTGATTTTTCCCCCATGTCTGTATGTATACATATAAAAACACATTTTAAATTCATTCCTGCACTTCACTTTCAAAAAGAAGCATTGCTGTCTGTCAGTTCCTGCTGTAGCTCTGTCTTCAAAGCTCCAGAGTATTTATTCACTTCCTCTGCCAATGAATATGTAGAAACTCCATCAAAACCAAAGGAGTCACACCTGTGTAAAACTGGTTCCAACATTGCATCTATTGTGTGTTTAGAAGTCAAATGTACAGATTTTCAGAATCCCAAGGAAGGGAAATATTTGCTTTAAATGAATGCAAGAGAGGTCATGGCAATGTCTGTGAGATCCCAGGCCTGAGTTTTTCACTGCTCTTTTTAACTCCTCTTAAATAATCCATGAAAATCAGGATGTAACAAGAACTCTTTTAGCCACAAACAGGGAAAAAGACTTTGTAGAGCCAAGAGTGATGTTTGGAATCTTCAACTTAGTCTGATTAAAAAGGACAGGAAGGGCACAAGTAGACAGAAAATGGTAATGCCTTCAGGTGGGAGTGGGAATTGCCTCCTAAATTAAAGTCTTCCTCATAATCATAATCATGAAATGGTTTAGTAATTTTTAAGGCACTCTCCTCAAACTTACTAATTTGAGGCATCCCTTGCACCAGAATTGCGTGGTGTCTGCTAATTACAGATCCTTACAGCTCTGGTGCCTTTGTGTGCCTCATTCCCACAAAAATTTCCCACCCCTGTTCTATGCATAGGCAAAATCTGCTTTAATTCCAATCAACCCCTCAGCAAATGCCATTTTAGTCCTGAATTCTGCCCAAAGGAACGAGGGGCTGTGCTCTGCAGAGCTAAAGACAAACCCTGCAGTGCCACTGCAGCATCACCAGGCACGTGGAATCCAGCAGGAATATGCATGGAATAGATATATATGTTTTTCATCCACACAATGGAGTAAAAGTGGGTTATTTAACAGGGAAAAAAAAATCCACAAAGCAGTTTTGTGGAAGAAAGCAGGTAGTTTCCAATTTAAAAGCATCTGCAATTCTGGTAGCTGTCTTAAATATGTAGGTGGGGGAGCATCAAACATTTCCTGGATTTTCTGATCATTTCCCCTGCTAATGTCTAAGGAAAAACAAAGTGAATTTTAGCATTTAATGTTGTATCTTTTAAAAGCTCTTCACAAATGTATTTCTTAACAGTATGAAAACTTTAGTTTCTTAATTCTCTTAATTGCTTGAAATTGTTGCCTGTGAAAGTAATTGGTGAATAAATTTTAATGTTTTAAATGTTTTAGCTGGAAATCAATATCATGCAGCCAAACCCCCAGACTGTAGGGGCAAATAACAAAATTCTGTTCAAACAAGCAGGAATAAGAGGTTTTATGCTGCTCATGTATTTTTTATTAAAAGAAACTACCTGATCGTGCACTGGAAGGGAGTGTGGGTTTACAGAGGATGAGAGGAAAATGTCTGTTCTAGCCCCAACTCTCCATCTGTTCTGAAATCTGAACTTGTTCCAAATTTCCAGTCCTGTTTAATTTGTGAGTTTCATGCTAAGAAAGAGTGGAGTGAGGAGTGAACACTCATAAGGACCAGAGTCTGTTTTATCAGAACTGCCCTCCAAAATTCCCTGTTTCCTTTTAAAAAACCCCAAAACATGAATTAGATTTGTTTCCCTTTTTGCTGGTAGTGAACAGTGCACTTCACATTAAACACAAAGTGAAGAGATCTTCTGGGATCATAGGGAACTGAAACCTGAACTGATGGAAATCAATATCGAGCAGATCAACATCTGTTTACATCAGCTGAGAACTGGGAGCAGTGCTGTAAACTGAACAGTGCATGCTGAGTATTAAATGAGTTTTCTGCATATATTTGGGCTGGGCAGAACACAGAGATGGTTTTCCACTGCTAACTTGACTGCTGCACTTGTCCTTCTCACCAGATTTGATTGACTGAGACATGGGGTGAGCTCAGCCCCCTGGTAAAACCCTGTAATACAATTTCTTGTCTAACTGCCAAAGTATAATCTTATGAGTAATTATAGTTTAAGAGCATTTTGCTTAAGGAAACCATAATTAGTGCTGTGATGTTTAAATAAGGATTGAAGGCTTTATTCACAGCTAGTAGCTGATGATCAGTACAACCTCTGGAAGGCACAGGGATCTGAAGCATGGATAGATTCATTTTTCCTGGTCCATGTCTGAACAAGAGAAAAAAAACCAAAAAACCAAAAGGACAATATAATTCATGCTTTGACACTGATGGGAGAAGGAGGGGAGGGAGGGAACTGCAAATACACCTCAGGAAAGTGTCCTGTTGTTGGATTGCCTAGAGGACAAAAAAAAAAAAAAGCTCATTCATGTCCAGTTAGGGCTTCCTTTAATTGGCTCAGACCCTGACCTGCAGGAGATCATCTTCCCAAACCAGGTGTGTGCATCTGCACTTTTATCACTGGTTAGAAACCTTCCCTTTCCCAGCCCACTTCCTACCTTTAAAAAGTGAATATATATTATCTTAGACTGCATTATTATCTAAAGATCAAGAAACCTCCTTTCCAATGACACATTAGATGTGATTCATTGCAGCAACTTTCAATTAGTTTAATGTTAAACTAAGTCTGTCTCAGCCTATGCCAATCCCTCAGCTGCTTTATGTGACAGATAAAAGAGCAAAGGTACTCCCAGAGAGCCATTTCCTCCATTTATCTCAGAACCCACTGACTGAAACCATCAGGTCATTTTGGAGGCCTACCTATTAACATAGCAAAAATAAAGCTTTAGTCCAAAAGTAGTTTTGGTGAAGACAAGTGGAAATATTAGGAGGAAATTATAAACAAAAGAGTTGAGGGGGCCAGGGCAAAGTGAAAGTCTTCCTAAACACAGCTCAAAATCTCAGAGGATGGTTGGGGTGGGATTTCTTTTACCCAGACAACCTCTCAAGAACTGAGCTTTTCTCTCTCTCTGTTAGATGGATATTTGTACTGTGGGTCCATATGAACAACACAACCAACTGCTTCTCCAGGTGAAGTTATTGAAAAAAAAATTACCTTCCTTCCTACATGCCAACACATGAGTTGAAGGCTTTAGGCTTTGTTTTTCCTGTCACAAGTGAAGACATCACTAAAGGAAGCAAGTAATTCCTTCTGCCTTGGCATTCAGCAGCTTTTGCCTTGCAAACAAAGCAAACTGAACCTGGGTCTTGGGTGGATGAAAAATTCCCATCAAAAAAGACATTCACAGAGGTATAGGAGTGGGTCAGGGATTTATTGATTTTATCATCCTGTTCCTGCAGAAGCACAGCAGCTGATTCAGAGGAGAGGACAGGAAGCCTTACAGAAAGTCATTATGGAATAACTTGCTGACAGGAAAGAATTCTTACCAGCCCCCATTAATTAGAGGTTATCTTATGTCCTGGAAGCATGAAGACTTACATCCTTTCCAAAAAGATTGTCATGCTATTTATCATTTCTGATATTCACTAGCTTGTAAACTGCATCTTAAACCACATATTTCTTGATTCAGCTTAATGGCACAAAATGAACAGTGTTTATTTACAATGAAGACATAAACTCTTCTGTATAAATCATACCAAACTTTTCATTATATCACAAATTATTGCTAAGGATAACAAAACTGACTCATCTGGCACTAAAAAATAAACAGAGGTTTGAGGATTTCCCTCATAAATTCAGCAGAACATAGTTCCATTTTATAAAAATGAATTATGACAAACAAGATAATTTTTCCTACTTTAAAAGTCTGCTATTAATTATTAACTGGATCAAGCTTCTCTCCACCGACCTTATGACAAACATGTTTGGGAAATTTCCATTTCTGTATTTATGCCTGTCCCTCTCTGACATACAGTGCTGGGACACTCACTTAGGCTCATGTCTGACAAGCAGAAATACAAACTAGAGGACTGCAACCCTGAAGCTGGAGATGTGTAACAGTGGTGAGAAGCACCCAGCCAACATCCACTAAAATATTTAAATATAACCAAATGTCACCCAAGGCAATTAAACCCAAAGCTTGCTGTCCCCCCACTGCCAGACCCTGCTAGAGCTCCTGATGCTTGGTCTTTAGGGCAGCACTGAACTGTCCAGGACTGGCCATGGATAGCCCAAGGTCCAGGTACAATTCTGTCCTTGCCTTTGGCCACCCTGCTTTCAGGTAAAGGAGTTTTGGGAAGGAGAGAGGCACAGAGAGCTAACCACGCTCTGCATGTCCCTTCATCTCCCCCGTTGCACAGTGGGTGGTGTGTCAGCTGGTTTATTCCCATTTTTGGCTGGTGACACTCAGCACTGCTCCCACAAAACCATGATCCTGCAGCCACTGGGTTCAGCTGGGGCTGGAGCCCCTGGCTCCCCCTGCCTTGGCTGAGAAGCCACTAACAAGATTTGGTGTCACTTAGGAGACCCCTTATATCAAAAAAGGAACAGATTCAGCCTCATACACTTTGAGAGCAAACTGTGGCTCAAATCAAAGATCCTTTTTACATCTCTTGTCATGCACATCAGTGGCTGCCCTGTCAAAGTCTACAAACATTGTCTGCTCCTGTGACAGACACCATCCTGCCACACCTCCCAATGCTCCTGGGGTGCTTTCTCTGATTTTTTTAAATTGTAATGGAACTTCCTGCCACATCTGTAACTAAACAGAAACCCAAAAGGAACCCAGCTTTCACCTGTCAACTGCCATGTACATACGACCTCCCCTTTTCCATCACTTTCCATCAGAGCCTTTCATCCTTTCCAGGGCTTCACATTTTCATTTTCATCCCTAACAGTGGTGGGAGTTTTGCACCACCTGATTAGTGGTTTGTTTTAGTTTTTTTCTGTTTTTACTCAGTTAGGATTAACAAATACATGATAGAAATGGATTTTTTTGTGTTTGTGCTTGGTTGTTTATTAAATTTTATTAAAAATTGCAGAGCGTTTAACAGCTCTTCTAGTTACTTGCTAGAAGCAAGGAAAAATGGAGCAAGATCCAGCTGCTACAAGGTCTCTTAAAGCTAAACAGTTCAATAGAGAATTAACATTTATATTATTTATCCTTTCAACCTAATAACCAAATTTTCATGACCTTCAGTGTGACACTGACTGACTAACCAGAAACTACTACTTGAAGCCTTGAAGAAGAAGGAAGATGAACACTGAAAAAGACAACACTTAAAATCTTCCATCTTGTCCTATACTTATTACTATACTATAAAAACTTCAAATTTAAAACATCACTATGTCAAAGCACACACTTCTATTTCACTACACACCCATGATTTTAACTCCATCACTCAAATTTGGAAGCCTTCTCCAGGACCTCAGGTCAAAAGCAGTGTTCTCCAGGGGGTCAGTGCCAGACAGCACAGAAAGCTCAAAAACCCCAGGTTTCTGGGGTCCAACATTCCTCTACCTGCTCATTTGGGAAGTGCCATTTTCCTTTAGAACTGCAGCCCCCTGTTCTTGGCCATGTTAGTGGCATCAAGCATCGCTCTGGCTGCTGTTTGTCCTTGGGAAGTGCCTCCTCTGGCCTCAGGAAGAGATCTCTCCATGTGTGTTCCCTTCCTATAAGAAGGATGCCTTTGGCATCACTGCCTTTTGTGCAGCAGCTGTTGGGCTCACAGGGCTCAGCCATGTCCTACATCTACTGAACCAGTGATGGAAAACAGCTCTAGCTTGGGAAAAAACAGATGGATGGAGTGGAGAGATGGGAGTTTTCTTCATGTGACCCCAAAGTCCCAGAATTTGAGCAGGTTTGGCAGATATTGGGTACTCTGCAGCAAGAAAAATCCCTAAATACATAGGCAGGAAATGTCAGATGGAAAAAGCTCAAGCAAAAATGGAGCTCAACACAATGGTTGCACAGTTGTCCCAAATTACACAGCTTAGATTTGCACACTCCCCAAAACCTCCCCTAATAATAAAATGGCAAATAAATATATATATAATATATATTGTATTTATATAAAAAATGTAATGCCAAAATAAATGGCAAGACTGCACTACTTGTGAGCATAAAAATGCTCAGAACTTAAAAATAGCCAAAGCAGCCACCACAGCTACACAAGGAATGAAGTAACAGTAAATAATCAGAGAACAATTGGCCATGAGAGAGCCATTGTGGAAAACTGATATTACTTGAAGATAGGAATCATTCAAATGTGGTTCTTCTCAAGCTTACATCAGGTTGCTCTTGCAGTTACCACAGCCTAGTGAAGTAATTTCTAATTTCATTCATGCAATGTGATTTTGCACATCTAAAAGCACAGGAAGAAATCTTTCCCCCACACAACCTGACCCAGGATTGGCCATTGCCTTCCACAGAATGAAATATTCACCCACAGGATTTTCTTTCCTGTTCTGGCCTCCTCTGCAGTTCAGGTCTTCATGAAATGCAGAGAGGCTCAGAAAACAGCCCCTTTATGTTTGCTATCAGTAAGGGGTGAGTCTTGTGGGAATTTGGAGGTTTAAGATCCCTGGGGATAGAGAGGTTTCAGGGGACTGCCCTCAAACTGCTCTCAGCACCACTGGACTTCTTTTGCAGAAGCTCTGATCTTTGGAGGTTTTTGAAAGCGTGTCTTCATCCTAAATACACTGTTAGGTACTTTCCAGAGAATTGTTTTTGTTCATGACCTGACTTGGAAAAGAGTCCAGGCAAGGCTGGTTTCCAGTGAGGCTCTGCACAAAGAGCTCGAGACTGGCCAGGGTGATCCAGATCCTCATCTGGTGCTAGATGCCAGCAGTGTCCTGGCACTCCATCCTCCCTTCCAACCACACAACCACATACCCTCTTAAGCACAGAATTCTGAGTTTTTCTGATTTGTTCAATTTCCAGCACTTGCAGGTCTGGGTTGTTACCTCCTACATGTTACACTGTGATAGTGAACATAACCTGGGTGTTGTTCCACCTCTGCTCCTTTCTTTGTTGTTTTCTCTCTGGCTGAAACCTGTGCCTCTATAAATTCAACTATTTTTTTCTTCATATCAATAAAAACAAGATTTGGCCCAATTAATGTTCTCTGTCTTATCCAGGAGTTAGTGATCCAGTATAATTTTCCATATTTCCATGCAGTAGTTACAGGCTTTAACATAAGCATTTAATATTATCAGCAAGGAGCTGTTTTGTGAGGACAAAAAAAGGACTTTTGATTGTTTTAGCAACCATTTCAATGCTTTCTTTTATTTGACCATTATCAGCTTCCATCCAGAAAGTTTATTTCTGCATGGTTAAATACACAAACATGTGCCCACCCACTTATCTCTGTACTCATACACATCCACACAAATAAACCTTCCCAAATATTTCTGAGTGGTGGTGAACTCCTGCCTCTGAGAAAGAGCTCCACATGCTCCTCAGAGGAATTATGAGCCAACAAAAGCAATGGCATTGACTATCAGACACTTGGTAGCAGGAGCTGCTGTGAGGAGAGCAGCAATCCAGATTTGAGAGGATTTTCAGGGTGTTCCAACGTGGTGTTGGTCATGGTTTAGAATGAGGAGATATGGTCCTAATCTCACCTAGCATGAACAGAAAATTTTATGATCTATTTTCAAAAATATCTGACCTTTTTTTCTCTGATTAATTTTTGAAAAACAGTGGCAGCCCCTATGCTTTTTAATAATGTATAATGGTGTCCTGGACATCATCTGGGAATGTTTCATTCCTGAGGGAAGGTGGGGACCTTTGGGGTCTCAGTGATGTGCCAGGTTCCTTGGCAGGGTCAGGGCTGAGGCAATCCTGGGCTTGCAGGAAGCCTCAAAACCAGTGAAATTTTAAAGGCTGGAAGTGGCAGCCACATGGAGCTGAGAGGTCTCTGAGGTGAGGCCATAAATGATTGGTGGTTTCCATGATCTCACCTTTTGACTTGGCTGCCCTGTCTTGGCCTCTGTGACTGTTTACATGGAGCTGGTCCTTGGAAACCTGCTCAGTGTGAGGCAGGAAGTGTGTGCCCTGAATAAAAACTGGGGTTTGTGTGTTTTTTAATGTTTTTGAGGTTCTAACTGGACTTCCTCTCTTCTCCTCTGTTTCATCCAGTAGATTATAGCTGGAAAAGGTAAAGCCACCAGTCATGATGGCAAGAAAGGGAAGGAAACTTGCTCTTCATCAGCTCACTCTATGGTTTGTTGAGATGTCTCCTTACTGTCTATAGACAGAGGTTTATTCATTAGAAAAACTCCTCTAAGCAATGAATAAGAAGCACTAATATTTTTTTTCTATTTTTGCTAAAACTCTCAAGTATATATTTGGAATATTCCATACTCAAAATGCTGGTGGGATAAACCCTGAATCTGAATTTTTCAAATCTCACATAGGTGCATTTACCAGCAGACAAGTACTGATTTCCACATCTAAAGTCTGGTCCCTCAAAATCAAATGTTTGCAGTGGTCTAATATTTTAGGTATTTGGTTCCTGCCAGTGAAGTTTTCAGAGCACCTTCATCCCTGCTTCTGCACAGAAACTGAGCCTTAGCAGCATTAGGACTGGTTCCTATCTCAGCCCTAAGTCTATTTGGTCTCACAGGATTCCTTGCCTGTCAGTTCCAGGCAGATTTGCTCAAAATATCCATTTTTCCAGAATTTAAGAGGTTTCCTTTCATGTGCAGTCAGATATAAAAATAGGCCAATTGAAGCACCTGAATGTCACTCTGTCATTCCCAGTGAAAAGCTGGCACTTTCCTCAGGAATGCAGTGACTCAAGTCCCCAGATAAGACAAGGCCAAATAAATAATGACAATAGCAAACCCAGGACAGCTAAATTCCAAAGCAGTGCTTCAAAACTTGTATTTAAATCATTGCCTGCAGACCACCAATTAAAGTTCTTACCTGCAGTGTAAGGAATAATTCCTTTTCCTTTGGTTGAGGGGAGTCAACCCTTACCTCCCACAGATGTGCTCTAAACCTCACCACTGAAATGTGTGGTGGGAAATTTCTCATGGTAAAGGTATTTCACTTTGCATGGAGCAACCCAATAACCCTTGGGCAACTGAGAGTATCTGAAAATTAGGCTTTAGCCTGTATTTAGGGAATGTTATTAATCTTCCTCAGAGGGGGATTGGCTGTCCCATACAGCACACACTGGCAGGTAGGCTGCCAACAGAGAGAGGAAGGTGCTTTTCTATTTATTGCCACGAGCTCCACACTGGCCTTTTTAATTGCCTGATGAGGAAAACCTGCTTGGAGAAAAGTTGGGAGTGAGTGAGCTGTCCCAGGCAGCTTGTGTGGAGAGGAGAGCTGGCTCTGGCTGCAGCAGCTGCAGGAGAGCTGACCCTCACCCAGGTTCAGTGCTCCCTGCCACCCACCTGGCTCATTCTGGCTCTGCGTTGAGGCCACCAGCAGTGCCCCATTCCCCCTGCATGCCCTGCTGAGTGTCCTTCCAGCAGTGATGCCATCCTGGCCTGAAAGCATCCCTCAATTCCATGTTCAGGTGCAGCCAGGTCTCACCTGTCCTGGTGTGACATCAGGTGTGTCACCTGTGACACTTTATAGGTTATCCTCTGGGCTGAGAGAGCTGGCTGTGCTGCCACGCAAGGGATGATCCCAATCCCTCCTGTTTGGGATGATCCCAATCCCTCCTGTTTGGGAAGAATGTTTCCATGGCTGCCAGACTCTGGAGTTTACACGTGCTGGGCACAGTCTGAAGCTTACAATGACATTGCCATACTGGGAAGGGTCTCACTTTCTGGACCTCACATGGACTAAGGATACAGATGTGCTCTGTTTGGGCACACAAGGGAGTGTGAACCAGGCAAAATCAAACCACTCCGAGCTCAGTGGTGCCAACATGGGTAACACGTTTCTCTCTATCACTTTCTTTTTTTTCTCCCTGTAAATTATTCCTGAACTTGACAAATTTAAGGTTCTCGGTTTGCTTTCAGGCTCTGTAGTCAAATGTTGATTCTGCTCTCATGCCTGACTTTGAATGCCACAGTAATGTTAAAGGTTGACCTAAAAATTAGATGTTAAAACAAGGCTCCTGAGTCTTCCTAAGCACATTTCTTCTGTGCCCACCTGAGAGATAATAATTGTCAGATTTTGACCAATCCAGCCCTCTGACTGCTGTTTTCCTCAAGAATTTTAAACCACCCTTGTTCTTAACACACTTTGTTCCTAAAGCCCTGTGGGAACCCCACAACATCACTGCCCAGGGCAGCACTGCTGAAGGCAAAGCTCATCTAAAAGTTCTCTTTTTAACTTTTCTGGCCTGAGCTCATCCACACAGTTGCTAATGTGAGCAGCTGCTTTGCAAATATCTTTAAGAGGAAGGTTAGTTCTGTATTTCAAAAGTTCACAAATCAAGCTGCACTGAAAGGCCTCTTTAACCTCAGCCTTAAGCATCCTCAGCATATCATTAGGAAGATTAGCAGAGCCTTTAGCACCCCACTGAATTTCCTTATGTATGGAAAGGCCTGGCAGATCAAAGGAAACATTACTTCAAATAGCTTGTGACTTATCTTGTGCTTACCCTAGCACCACTGGCCTCTCAATCATCATATTTTCTTCCAGTAGGGATTGCTTTTAAAGACAACAGTTTATCCTCCAAGATCCTCGTTTTGACCCTTTCATCTTTCCCAACGTTCCTTACTAGATGTGCAATTAAAAGAAGTAACAAACCAAATAGCTGGTAGATAAAAATGTGTTCTAATTAAGAAAATAGTTGTAACTCATAATTACTACTTGGTTCTGCTAATGAAGTGACTAAGAATCTGAGCAAAATCATGTTTATTCTTTATAGATTTGCCTGGAACTTGGCAGAAACTCTTCACAAACACTGAGGTCAATGATATTTGGCCTTCTTTGGCGTTTTCCAAGTAGGATGTGAAGGAGCACAGAGTGCTGGGGGGTCAGTCCCTGTTCTGCAGCCACATGTGGGTGTGTTTGGACCTTTCCACCCACACAGAGACCCCAGCTCAGGGTGCTCCAGCTGCAGGGCCCACCCACATGGACTGGCTGCAAGCAGAGGTGTCTGATTCACTAGCACACCTCTTAGAAAACTGTATTATTAATCAGTTTAAGGTATTAATCACTTTTTATTTAAATTTCCTTCAAGGGCTTGTTATTTATTCTGTAGGTGGGTTTTAGCATGTTGTAATATGAAATCCACTTTCATTTAATCAGCTTAAATATTTCCAGGTTTATTACTTACATGTAAATCTGAATTGAGATATATATTCAATAACCAAGGAACATGGATTTGCAAATAAGATGCTTGACCTTTACCTTTTTTCAAAATTACAGGACTGGTAGCTCCTTCATAAATGAGTCATCTGCAGAATTAAAAATCAGGTACATAACTGTTACTCCAGCATCTCTGTTTCAGTTAAGCATCAGCTGCTATTTCCATTCTAAATCCCATTTTCATGGGTGCATAATTTGATGTTTTCAATTATATGGGGCTTAAACTTCCCTTAGTACTCTTAACTTCACAAATAAGCATGGCAATTCGAAGTTAAATGACTGTGCTTCAAAAAGTGTCATTTAACAATGAAAGGATAAGATTTGTGTTCTAAGGTTTGGGTGCAAATGGTGGAAAGGAGCCCTATAAAATTATGGTTTAGATTGGTTTGCTATGGATTTAACCACTGTGGCATTTAACAGCATTTTAAACTAAGTCTTTTGTTCCTCCCACTCCACTTCTCAAATTAGCTTTCAGTCACTGCACACTTGTAACAACTGGGAAATAAATCATCTAACAGATATCATCAATCTCCCATGCTCAGACAAACAGGGTATGTAAACAACCTAATGCTAATTATCTGCAATTAAAATCAGTATAGGACAAGGAAACATGGAGTTTTCATAGAGTGGTCCAGAATACTTTGAGTCACAAACAGATAGATTTCTTTAAAAGTATGAGCACTGTGATCATAAATTTTATGTCACTTAACTCAGAGATAGCTGCCTTCTAACCCTGATGGGCAGAGAAACGTGCCCTTCACATTCTGCTGTCATGTACAAATTAAATTTGTCAAAACTCCAGTGACATACCAAAAATTACAAAGAAAATCATTGAGCCCTATTGTTTTCAAGAAGATAAATTCCATTTATTACATTTCATTTGTCGTCCTTGGCATCTAAGGCCAAGATCTTCCTATAATAAAGCAAATTTTCTCACCAGTTCTCCTGGTGTATTTTGTAATCTGTTGGCATCACTTTGCCTGCAGATAAGGAAGGAAAACTAGAAAAAATTTGGTGTCACCATCACTTTTCATGCTGGACCTTAATAATCTGGGGTCCCTGGATATTGTGGCAGGTTTTCTGGCTGGAGTGGAGCAAGAATGATTAAATCCCCTTTACCCAACTTTATTTAGTGCTGAGCCCCTCTCCTAAGGTTTGCCTTTATTTTTTAATGTACTTGGGGTGGAGGGGGCAACTTCTGTCCCAAAGTCTCCAAAGTTAATCCTAAGCAGACACTGGGACTTTCTCCAAGCCCTGTGGAGCAGAGTGGGGAAGGAGATGAGCACTGCTGGCACACAGCTCTGAGCCTTCCTCTGCAGTGGAGGCAACAGAGCTGTGTGGTGGGCTCCAATCATATATCATTAGCATTCATAAACCTCATTTCCTGCCAGCAACAGCCACTCAGCACTGAAAAATCATAATTTCACAGCGGATTGCCATGCAAGTTGAAATAAATCCCCGAGGCAGAGCACGGCATGCTCTGTCCTGAAGCACAGCAGGCAGCCCCCAGGAATTCTGCTAGAGGAGATACTGAGCACTCTGCCTTCAGTGGTCTCTTTTTACACACATAAATTCCTTTTTAAAATCTATTTTATGGGTATCTATATGTAAATATGTGTATATGAGAAGTAGAAAAGTGCCTTGGGAATATAATTCCCTACGAATGATAGCTGTTATTAGACAGAAATATGAGACTGTGTTCCACCTCTGGACCATCTGTGTTAAAAAGGAGCTCTGAGGCTCTAGCAGCACTAAAAAAGCTGGCAGTGCACTTTTCTTATCTCTGCTGCCTGCAAAGAGAAAATTAGTAAAGGCTCCCTGATACTGAGCAATTGAATGTGTTTACCAAAAGGAACCATCAGTGACACAGAATTCTGCTCTGGACTCTGTAAAAAGATTGTATAAACATCTGCCTTATCATTTACTGTACATCTTTCCCATGCACTTATTTTTTATAAGTATCTTAAAATACCCAGCATGTTCTTGCCATTGTATTTTTAAGAGTATTTTGAGCAGATAAGTTATTTCCTTACTGATGTCTATATTCTGCTGAGTCAAATATTTGCATTCAATTCAAAAGTAATGGTGAAAGTTTGACATTTTAGGTTTTCACTTTTGCTTTTTCTTCCAGACTCACAAAACAAGAAGTAATTTCCCCAAATAAATCTTTTCTACAAGGCATCTTTAGTCAGAGAGCTTTCTAAACTGGACTTGTAGAGTGAAGCAGCACAAGGCTGAGTTTAAGGCTTCCAAATTCACAATAAAATTAAATAGTTAATTGGGAAAATGGATGCATTTCAGAAAATGAAAGAGCCAAGAATGCCTTCTTCCTCACTTAAATTGGTAACATGTTTTTCTTTGTAGCCCAACACAGAGCCAAACAGAAGAAAATACTCTCACAAAATAATTTGGTATTAGAATGATGAGATTCTGATTGTTATTAATGGATGTAAGACCAGCCTTTCATGCCACTGCAAATTGTTCTTCGAAACCAGCATTAAATCACACTTTCAGAGTCAAAGGCCTCTCACTCAGGCAGCTCTGGGCTGGAATGATTTGTTTCCACTCCACAGATTGTCCATGTATTTAAATGCAGTTACAACACTGCAGAGCTGATCTCACCAAACTCAGTGTGTCCTAATTCATCTTTGTGGATATTATCTCCTTTAGACCATAGTGAAAGGCACATTTTGGTGTGTAACTGTGGCAGAAAGCCAAGGTTGGACATGAAATTATTTTTTTAACATTCTGGTGGTAACAGCTATGAATTGCTCAGTGTCTTCTGCTCTGCCAAAGCCGTGGTACCTTATTAAATACTCACTTTAAATTTTTGCTTGTACAAGGTGTGTCTTTCAACCTATAGCTCCATGATGCAATTCATGAAATAGTATTAAGGGGTAAACCTGGGTGCTTTCTTGGAGATCACCAGAGTGAAAACAGAGGTGTGAGTTTGCTCTGCAAAGGTGGCAGGTGCATTGCAGGACTACAAAGGGGACCTGCTCCCTTTGGGAACCTGCCATAAACACAACAGCTGAGGCAGGAAGGGCTACAGTGAGTTCATGTTTATTTTAATATTGTTTGTTTCTCTGCCCAAACAACTCCCTGGATTATTTTGACCCCAAGTGCTCATTCCAAAAAAGCGTTTGTGTGTAAACACCACCTGCATGGTGGAGAGCACCAGGAGCCACTGCTGCCACTGTGTTACTTTATCATTCATAATGTGGGAAGGAGGCTGCCAGGCTCTGCAGATGGCAGACACGTGTGCACAGCATCCACATTTTATAGCTCTGATCAATAGGATGAAGGCTTTCCCACCTCTGATCATGTCCTGGTAAAAATCGTCCCTCCTTAGTTGCTGGTTGATCTCTGTCCCTATAATTTCCAGATGATAGTGTCTATAAATATTTGCATTTAATTTTGGCATGGTTGAGCAGTTGGCTTACCTATTGGATTTTCCTAGAGCCAGCATTTTCTTGGTGTTATCTAATGCTTTAATTTATTAGCTCCCCTCCTTAGTGAAGAATTAACTTTGATCTCTTATCTGCTCCTGTGTTTGTGATGAAAGCATCTTCTGCAAAGCAATTCCTTATTTTCTGGCTTTATGGGAAAACTCAGAGGTTAAAATCAGCCTTTCTCCTCAGCCTGTGGTGCCCCAGGGGTGCAGAGCCACCTCCCCTGAGCTGGGCACCTCTGAAGGTGGGAGCAGGAGCAAACCTGCATTTCACACCATGCCTTGGCTCTGGGGTCACTGTGTGGTGTTTCACCTGCTTTATCATCTGAACATTCATGCATCTCCAATGACTGCATTACCACAAACCCATTTTTTTATTGTCCTAGCTCTAAACGGGCAAATGGTTGAATCTCCTCAGGGGTTGAAGAAAGAGAAATATGAAACCTCTCAGACAGCAAAAGATGCAAAGTTCAGTCCTGTTTTTTCTGAACAGGTTAAATTGGAATTTTTATCAAATATTTTCAAATACTTTTTTTCTCTTTTGGCTCTTGAAAAACAATCCCATAAAACTGCAAACTTCAGGCATTAAAAATAAAATCTGTGCCTATTTACTGATTTGGTCAAACATCTGTTCAGGTGTCAAATACAGAAGAGGGGCTTTTTACATCACTTTCTGTCCAGAGGAGTCATACCAATCGTGCAGACTTCAGCAGATGGCAGTTTCCACAGGTTTATAAATACAGTTAAATAAAAATGTAAGGGAAGTGACCCCACTGAAGGTCTGCCTACCTCAGGCCACTCTCTCTGGTGGCATCCAGGGGCACAGAGCAGGAGCAGAGCAGGCACAGCCAATTCCCCCACTCCAGCTCTCCCAGCTTCTGGCCACTCTCAGCTGCAGGTGTGGTTTCCATGATTTCACAACCCTCAGTGGATTTCCATTCCATGACTTTGTCCAATTTCCTCTCAAACCCTCAGCATGCACAGCCCCACCATTCCTGACTTCACTGCCCCTTGTCACTGCCCTCGTCCTCGTGGGTTTGGTGTTTTCCCATGGGGCAGCTGAACCAGTGACACTTTGTCACTCTTCAAACCATTGTCCCTTTCACCAAGGACAGATGACACAGGTGACCACAGCAGAGCAGACAGCAATTGTCCCATGGGAATTACTCTGTGCTGGGAATGGGATATATATGATCATTTTACAGGGATATGGTCAACCCATGAAAATCCCAGCAATGTTTTATCACATTTTCTAGCTCCTTCATGATATAATGATTAGACCAAAAATTTTGGATTTTAAGTTGCCATCACATGAATAATGCCTCAGCCATCAGAGGAATGGCACATGTACAGTGTTTACAGGATTGAGAATAATTCTGGAAAATTGCTTTTTACAATGCAAATGTTTTCAGGGCTTTCTGAAACTAATCAGGAGTCATTTCCAGAGAATATTTTTACTATAGTTCTATAAAAGCTTTTAAAGAGCATCACCAGTACAAGTGCATGCAAGAACAAATAAATTAATTACAGTGTGAGTGTTTGGAGGAGATAATGGTTCTGTTTCCTTGACCACAGGCCATTCTGGAGAGATATGGAGCATCTGACTGCCCAAGTGCTCATTCACACTTCACAGGACATTTTTTACACATCTAAATGGTATTTTTATTGTCTTCCTGAGGACTTTGAATATCATAATTCTACTCTGTTTTTAAAAAATGGAACTAAAATCAAATTCCCATTTTGTGATCAGGTCCTTTTGCATTAAAAAAAATTAAAAGTGGATGAATTGAGGTGCCTGATCACAATTTTGCTCTCATTCCATTTGTTTTTTGCTCTCTGCAAGCAACATTTTCTACTTAAAAAGTAAACACAATAAAGAAAGTAAAGTCGGGAGGAAGGAAATGTGTAAATCTTTGTCAGCTTTGCATTGCCACAGTAAATGCAATGTGATATTTCCAGCATCCACTAGAACAGCATCATTTTTGCTGCTGACAGTGTGATTACTCTTTTTTTTTTTTATGGGAGAAAAACAGGAGCTTTTCCCTGTGTTGAGATCTCATTTTCTTAATCTCATTCACTGGCTGGTACCAGACTTCTCAAATTGGACATTTTTCTTCTCAAGCCATGCATGGATGTACATTCTGATCCTACTGCTAAACTTAATAAAAAAAAAAAAAAAATTGACCCGACCATGTCAGCACATTTTTATGAGTAAAACCCCAGAGTCTCTTATTCGAACTCTTGGTAGCTTATGGGTTTATGTGCAGCTTTGGTGAGAGCTTTTATATAAGTGAATGTATTTTAAACCAGTATTTGTCAGAATTCTATATTATTACATTTTTCCAATTCTGTTGATTTATGTATAATCTTCTCATTTCCTCCCTCAGCCCTGTAAAAATGATCCTCACTGCTGTGTGCTCATACAGCAAAAGCTGGCCAACTTTGCTTCAGATGGCTGCTTGACTCTACCCTGACAGTGTCCACAGTGCCAAAAATTCCCTCAATAATTATTTCTGTCTCCTAAATCTTCTTTCCCTGCTTTTCCCACTCCATGGAAACTCTTTCTTGACCTATATATGTGCCCTGTTTTAACAGTTTGTTGCTGTACTGTGGCTGCTCTCCACCTTGTATACATTTTCTTTTCTTCTATATAACAAACTGCAGGTAACAAATACACAAGCCTGTTAAAATTATTCCAGACTGTCAACCCACATCCTTTTTTTTGTTGGGAAAATTCAAATGGAGGTCTCCGTCCCTAGGAAATCATTGCCCTAAATCTGTTGCACAGTTTGAGTCTATGAAACCAACTTGTTGCAATAAATTAACTGCTTAAATAAACTTATGTATGCCCTTGTTCTTAATAATATTTTTAATGAAAGTGCATTTTCATGTTAAAATTTAAATTCTGCAGATTTTTAAAACCCAATCTTTCAAAGCTACTTTTTTCCCACAAGTTATAAATTCTTTATTTGAATTATAATCATAGGATCATAGAATGGTTTGGATTGGAAGGGACCTTAAAATCTTGTTTCAACATCCCTGCCATGGGAAGGGTGGCTTTACAAAATATATTCATTTATTTTATGAGCAGTGAAAGTTTTATTGCATTTTTCTAGTTTTCTAATTTCAAAACAAAGAATCCTTTCCAAAGCAGCTCCCAAAATCCAACAAGTATTAGTTAAATAACATAATTCTTCCAAGTATGGTGAACCATCAATTTTTAAAATAATTGGGTTTTTTTCTACAGCTCTGTTTATTACTTTCATTATAATAAAATACATTTATTTTATCCTTATGCACTCCTGTTTCCCATATTTATTTGAATCATTTCATTCCAGTTCTTTTCCAGGAGCAGGATTCTACATTCCCAGGGAACATCTCCATAAGCAGCAAATTCTCCCTGTCTAAGTCACTCTGGCCCCTGCCCCAAAGTGCTCAGAATGAATAATAATTCAACATTTAACCCCAGTGCCATATTTTGGTGTATTCACCACCCTAAATGTGCAACCCCATGGGGTGAGGTGACCTCCACTGTCTGAGGGACATCTTTCAAGGAGTCCCTGAGCAGTGGTGTGGCAGCTCATCTGTGTCTCTGTCTCCTCATTGCACACCCAATGCAGGGCAGGACTTTATTCACCACCCTGGGATGAGCCACAGTCTGCTCCTGCAGCACAGCCTCACATTGAGCATCTCACCTGGGGAGTTGTGGCTTTTCCTCTGCTTGTCCCTGTGCAGCCTGGCTGAAAAAGGGCCCAGAACCCCTTGATGAACTTGGTTTGGGCTTCCTGTCTCCTCTGTCACCAAATGACTAATTACTAATTTCCAGCTATGAATAATTTACATTACATCCTCCTTCTTAACCTCAGGGGTATTTCCTTGGATTTATGTGCTTTAGATTTCTGCAGACATCCTCATGCTGCTGCAAAGGCTTCATTGAACACCTGCCTGAAATAAAGAGCAATTTTCCAAGCAATATTTTAAAATATTTTACATCTGTCATGAAAATTAATAAGTTTATCTCTGACTTCTCTCCTAAATCTAATGTGTCAGATTGTTCTTATTCTTATATAGGAGTTTTTGAAATTCTGATTTCCCAAATAGCTACACAGCTGCACTTCCCTACACACTTGTTCTTGCCTTGTCCTTCAGTCTTCCCCAAAAATCTCTTTGCAGAGCCTGGATTATGATTATTGCAGTAGATGTTCTGGCTGCTACCAGCTGACCTGGTTATTATTGCTTTTTATCACAATCCTTTCTGGTGATCTGGGCTGCCCAAGGGGATGTTTTTCCCACACATGTAATTATCCTCTGTTTGCCACTTCAGCTGCCAGGGCTGAACCCCTGGCCAGTCTTGGATTAGTCAAATTTAGAGCTCCTGGCTCTGTGCTGTTGATCTCTCTCCCCTGCCTGACCTAAATTCCATTGTACACCTGCCACGCTGCATTTGCTTAAATTTGGAACAAATTCTGGTTCTTGATGTTCTGCCAGTCCCAGGTTTTAATTCAGGGAGCTGACTGGGCACGGGGATTTGTCTCTGCACTGACTTGTGGACCTGCCACAGGACTCTGTGCATGTGCCTCTGACTCAGAGAGCTCCAGGGATGGAGAGCACATCCCAGACATAGAGGGCTCATCCCAGGGATGGAGGGGACATGATCCCAGGGATGGAGGGGACATCATCCCAGGGATGGAGAGCACATCATCCAGGGATGGAGGGCACATCATCCAGGGATGGAGGGCACATCATCCCAGGGATGGAGAGCACATCCCAGGGATGGAGGGGACATCATCCCAGGGATGGAGAGCACATCCCAGGGATGGAGGGCTCATCCCAGGGATGGAGGGCTCATCCTAGGGTGCAGCCTTTGCCCTGAGCCCCTCGCTCCTCCCGCTGCTCCAGTGTGGCTACTCCTGCTTTGGGCTGGCACACCCTGCCCAGGAAAGTCTGAGTGCACTAAATCCATTCAGTTGTGGATGAAAAAAAAATAAATAAACCAACACCATGGAACAAACACCTTCTGTAGAAGTCGTATTTCAAAAAGTGTAGCTCAAAGTAAAGGGAAGTTTCTTGGAGAAATGTGGTCACTGGCTCTACGTTCACTTCCCTTCTGGAAGGGATTTATATCCTTATTTTTTTTCTAATACATGATGTAATCCATGCTTTCTCTTAAAAATAATAACATAAACATCATTCTATAACATACAAATAATAACAGAAGCATTAATCTGTAGCTGGGACTGTGAAGTAGGGTGCCACAGCTCTTCCCACTTTGAGATGAATAGTTTTACAATTTAAACTGATCTATCCTTAGGGAAATTGGTCAGAAACCTGACATATATCCAAAATTAGTGAACACTAGAACATTTTGATCCAAAGAACTCAGTCAGAGCCATAGCTGAAATATGACTGGAAAAGTCCACAGTATCCACCAGTCCTATCCAGGCCAGCATGACACTCTTTTCCTCTAGAGCAGGATCCTTTGGAATGTCCTTGGAGCTCCACCACAGCTGATCCTGGATCAGCATTCCCAAACAAGGCAGAGCTCTACTCTGCATTTCCACAAACCTCAGGACCAGAATAATGGGCCAGTCCATAAAGTGTAAATAATTCTCCACACCTGGAGAGCCATGTGGAACTCCAAGGTGGAACTTTCTATTCTTGGAAATAGAACCCTGAATTATGCCAAAATCTCACCTGGGAGTCTAAACCCTTGAGTGGATCTGACCAAGGTGAGATAATCCATTTGAGAGATCTAGAATTTAAAGCCTTCTATTATTGGAACATCTAAACCCCATCTATTTTCCCCTTTTTTGGTAAGAAATATCCAGATTCTCTCCAATATGAGATTTTATTTTAATAAAATCTACTGAAAGGTGAAAAGTGGAACAGTTTAATTAAAAAATCAGGACAATGGGAAGAATTTCCAAGTAACCAGAAACTTTAATGGCTCAAACGACATGAAACACAATTATTGCTGCAACATAAGCTCAAACAATGATGCAGCCAGAAAGAAAAGTATTGATGGATAAAATTGAGAAGGTTGGGACAGATAATAAAATGAATTATTTGTGTCAGTGTGCCACCAGTAGTTTTTCAGGTAACTATAAGTCTAAAGTGCTTCCTTGTGTTTCATGAAGGTTGCATCATATTCAAAAGTACTTTTTGATATTGCAGGTGGCACTGGAGACTGGAATTCAATCTTCAGGGTCTTCGTTTGAAATTTTCACTGTTGTCAAAAATAGAGAGATATGGAAGTGAATTCTTTCCTGTTGTTTGCTGTTTGAGCAGGGAATTTGCCTTTGACATGTGTGTAAGTTCAAAGCTCCCTTGGGGTGTGACTGTCCTGGTAATGCTACCATTAATAATAATGTAAATAAGCTGTCAGCTCAATTCTTAAGTAATTCTGCCCTAAATCTTAGCTTTGATCTCTCCACATTTCAAAGGCAATAAATATATTGATAAGACATTTTCAATGGTTTCATTTAGCTTATGCCATCTGACCTTTTAGCAGGTGAAGTATTGGAGGTGTATGGACCCCATCTCATTTCCACAGTCACAGACATTGGGGTAAAGCACAGGGAGGAGAGGAACCTCTGGGATTAAACTGAGATGGTGAAATGGTTGACATTGGGAAATAGGGGTGAAAATTGCCCCATTGTTAGATTTACTCTGGTAAATATTATGGGTTTTAATAGTTTGACTACCATTTTGATACTCAGCCATGAGGCTGCTTAGATTGATGCTTCCTTTAGGGTCTGATTTACTTTCTTGTCCCTTGTCCTCATCACCAAGCCAGGAGTGGTATTTGTTAGTCTGGTATCTTTTACCACTAACAAAATCTCCACTCTGAGCTAAACACTGTTTTTTCTCAGAAGAAAATTCTCAAAAAGCTTGGTTTTCATCCTGAAAAATAAAAAATTTCAAATCAGCTTTAAAGTCCAGAAAAAAAAATCATCTGGCCCAGTTATTTGGTTAATTCTAGTATAACCTAAATAATTACAGTTATTCCATTTGTGGCTGTGTTTTCCAGAGCAGCTCTGGGCATTCCTGCTGATGGTTGTGAGCAGATTTTGACAATGTCCAAATCTCCCTGTTCCCCAGCTCAGGAGCACAGCAGGACTCACAGACAGCACCATGGCTTGGAACCAAAGCTCCGCCATGGGCTTTTAGACCTTTACATTCGGTCCTGAAGGACTTCTGGCAAGATCTGCAGGAGATGGATGCTCCTGCTGAGGTTTGCAAAGGGGGTGAAGGGATTACAGGTACCTCATGGTGCCTGCAGCCCTGTGTTTTCTCCTTTGGAAATCCCAGAAAACTGATTTCTGCTAACTGACAAGGAGAAGCAGGGCCTCCACATCACTGGTGTCTTTCCAGTCAGGAACCCAACTCCTCTGGGGCTTTTTAGCATTGTAGCCTTGGAGACAACTAGAAAAAAATCAATTACTGAATCAATGCCAAGTGGGAAAACAAGACAAAGAGCCTTCCAAGAGCACAAAAAAACTGACATGAGACTGAAAAAAATAAACAAGAAGAATGGTAGTCCTACTTCATCCTGAAGTGGAGCTCATATAAAATAAATGCTGATGGGTTTGCCTTCCAAGTGGGACATGGAAGACGGAGAGTGAGGGAGATTGTGAAAGAAAAATCATTTGTTCATTAAATATCTGGAGGGAGCACTTTCACTCATGCTGGAAACTCCAACTTTTCCTAAGCATCCTGCAGCAGACTGCACAAATGCCTAGGAAAGAGTAAAGGTGTCTTGGATCAGGCAGCACCCAATATGTTTATGCAGCCCTGATGGGAAGAGACATGTTTACTCAAGCTGCTTGCCAAAATTATATGTGCTGGAGGCTGCTAAGGAAGGGAAAGACTTTATTATTTGTAACAGTGCAATGTTATATGTGTGTAAGAAAACCCACCTAAGTAAAATGGATTCTAAGTAATTTCAAGAAGGGCTTTCACTAACTGGAGAAGGAGCAGGGGAGAGGAAAATCAGGGTGGGGGACAGGAAAATGCTTTGGGTTGGATTCTTACCTCACAGAAGCTCCACAGGGAGGCAGAGTGAGCAGGAATTGGGTCCCAGAGTGTGTTGTACTCCACAGAGGTGACACCACTGTCCCACCCTCCCTCCCTTCCCTGCACCACCTGTACCTCCATCCTTAAATGCCTGCCGAGCTATAGGGGCCAGCAAGCCAGCCTAGCTGACCTGCAAGTATTTTTTATTGGAGTGAATTCTCTGAATGAACAAACCAGCAAGTTTGTAGGTATTATGGAAAATAATATCTACATTATTCTGTTCCTCTAATGGAAAAATATTTACATAATGCCATTACTCTAAGATTGTGGCATCTCATCACTGTTGAAAAAATAAATAACTAAAAACTCCATTACCTTGGATGTTTGAGAAGTTGCAGAGCAATCCTTCTAGATTCTGCAGTGGTTCTGAAAAGCACATTTTCTAGCCAAAGCCTTCTTGCTCTGAACTTTGGAGCTGTATCTCCTTGCTAGATTGAGCTGGATCTCACTATTGAAATGTAACTCATGTGCAAGAGCCTTGTACAATCTGCCTCAAGGAATTATTACTGCACTTAAAGCAAATTGTTTTGCAAGCACTGGGTTTCTGTTTTGTAATAAATCTAGACTTTCTTTGTCTTGCTTTATTTTGCTTCAGTGAACAACATCCACTCATTGTCTTTCCTTCCCGAGATGTTTGAATAATTATTGTTTTCAAAGCAAGAGGTTTTTGTTTGATTAAGTATAAATAGATGCATAAATCTGCATACCTCAAAACACACACAAAGAAAGACAGGGAGATGACACAGCAAAGAGAAAATGAAGAGAGCAGATTAAAGGAGAAAAAAGAGAGAAAATAGGATCTGTTTGAGTCACTGCAGCTCTTCAACTTGCATTTGTGATATTTTCAGGGAGCTTGAGATCCTGGTTCTCAAGCAGAACTTGGGAAGAACCAGTTATGTAGCAGATGATTTTGTGGACACACATCCTGCATCCCTCTGTCTCCCTCACCTGGCTACAGCCAGAGGCAAGCACAGAAGCAGGGTCCTGCAGAGTCCACTATGTCTTATTTTTTAATTAAATGTGGGAATTCCCTTAGATATTGTTGTAACATTAAAAAAAAATCAGATTTTTAACAGGAGCATTTCTGCCACTTTCTTACCAAGCCCAACAACAAAGTGGGGAGTGGGGTGAAGAAATTTATCTCTCTCTCAGCAACAAGAGGACAGAGTTTGGCTGCTTTTGTTTTGCCCCTTTCCTAGAAATCCTCTCACAGGGTGACCCTAAACTCTCTGCCCATACCCCAGGGACTGGATCCTCACCAGCCCCATCCACCTGCATGGGGAAGCAGCAACCAGGAAGGCAGGAGAGCTTTGGTTGATCTTCCCTGGGAGGAGGCTGAGTCCCACAGAAATGTCCATTCAGCAGGGGCAGCAGGGTGAAGGAGGAAGAATTTTGGTGCAGGCTGTGTCCAGATGTGCAGCTGCAGTGTGGGGAATACCTTGCCTCACTCAGCACAGTTTGCACTTTTATCGAGTGGAAGCTGAATTCTTTGGGGTTTTTCTTAGGCAAACAATTGCTGTGCTATTCTTGAACCAGCACTTCCTCCCTCTGGAAAAGCCCAGGCACCTCAGCTTCCATTCTTGTGATCCAACAGCTCTTGGCTCCTTTGCTCAAGCAATGCATTTGTTTGATAACTCAGGAAAAATATAAAATGCAATAAAATCTTCAAAATATTTAATAGAGTGCATCTTGAAGTTTTACAGGCAGAGATCTTGGGTGCCCTTTACCCTGTAACTTCACTGAAATAATTTGTAACTGAAGAAATTTAAAAACAAACCTATTAAAGGATTTAATTTTCCATGATTTAAGCATAGTTTTAAAGAGCATTTAGCACTTATTAGCTTTGTGCTTTGTGTAACTGCATTAGCTGTTGCCAATATTATTTAATCTGTATCTGCATTAACTTGTATTTACCATCTGTTCCTTAAATGGAACCCCTGTAATAGGTTATGTTTAACATTAGATTAATGAAGAAAAATGGGCCAGCAATCACATTTTGTAGTAAACTGTTGTCTCAGCTCTCCCTTTAGTGTCATTTGCAGCAGGTGGGCAATGGCAAGGGATTTTGTGATGGTGCCTCAGCAAAGTGGGCCAGGTCCTGTGGAAGGTCACCCTCTGAGCCTGCCAGCATTATCTGCTGGGGAAAACTGGGTCCTATTTCCAGTGTGAGGAAAATTCAGTAGAATAGGGCAAATAAAGAATATTTGTCCTGCAAGGCACAATTCTATTGGTAAGTCCATGTTTTCAGGTGAGGTGTTTATTAATATTTCTCAATTTGAGAAAGTTTTAGCATAGAAGTCACTGTGTCATCTGACAAGCCAAGACATTTGTGTCAAACAGGACACCCCAAACTCACAACCCCTGAATCTGTGGCTGCTTCCAAGGAGTTCTCTCTTAGGAGAACAGTCCCAAGTGCACAGATAAGAGTCCTTTGAGGATTGTCACATTCAGAAGGAAAAGTCTGGTTCATACATTGTTTGGAAATTTCTTCCGTGCCTCCTAGAGAACATACAAACAAAAAGAAAGTAAAAACATACAAAGGAATATTCCAAGAAAATGTTGCAATGAAAAGAAAACGACAGAGAACTTCCTCTGTTTGGGTCAGTAAATACAAAGAAAATCTCTACAAACAAACTTATTCCAGTGAGGATATGAGTGAAGTTCACAGCACAGGTCATGAGATCCTGTGTTCCATGAGATTCCATTCTGGGGGGAATCACTGGCAGAAATCCCTCCCAGGAGAAGGCTGTGTGTGCTCAGCTCTGGCTGTAGGAGCAGCACACACCACCCCTGTGCCTGCTGGCTGCACAAGCTCAGTGTGGAATAAAGTGCATTTATCCCTGTAACTCTTGAGGGATAAATAGGAAATATCTGCTGGCTTCGATGCTTTCCATGCAGCAAGGACACTGCCATGTGCAGTCAGCACTGAAACCCTGAGAGGAGAGCATCAGCTGTGCCTGTGGTCACTGTCCTGAGGGTCACTGCCCTGTGTCCAGCATGTCCAGAGCTCAGCAGGAGGCTCAGCTCAGCTGCAGAGCTCCAGACTTTCTGGGACCTCTTGCTTTATGCCCACGGTATTTCCCCCTGTGTTTAATATCCTCTAGTTCACTGATTTAACTGTGGAGCTCCAGCCAAGATTACATAATTATTAAACACTCTGTTCTTTAATTCCTTGGAGCAGGATCTAGAAAAAAAAATAGAGTTTTCTCTCGACCTCTTATCAGTTTTGCTATGAGTGATTTATGTGAGAAAGTGTCTGTGCCCACAGTGCAGGCTGTATGCTGTCTGAATGGTCACAGCCATTAAAATGCAGAGATTTTCCCCCTGAAATACCTGCAGAGAAAGATATTCTGTATTTACTGGTTCAGCTGGAAATGCAAAATAGACACTTAAGCCCATATTTAACAAAAAAGACACAAGAAGCATCTCTCAGTGCCTCCTGTGTAAACTTGTGACATTTTCAATACCAAGGTATCTGAACAATTTGGGGTTTTTTTTGAACATTTAGTTGGAAGTACTTTCTTTTTCCAGCCATTTTTTGAGTCATTTAGCTGTGACCACACCAATGTCCTATTTCTTCACCAAGGCTGGTGTTCCACTATGGTTCTCTGAAACAGAATACTGAAAATCACGGAGCACACAGCAAATATTAAAAGAGAGAAATAACCTGCTAAAAATGTCCAGCACCGCTTCTTTTCATTTCTCTCTTTCTTTTTTTGTTTTGGTTTTTTTAAAGTCATTTAGGGAAGATCCAAACCCCAATCCTATTAACAATAGGATAATACAAAAGGCCTTTTGAAAATGGAACTTTTAGACTCTCCATATTGTGTTATATAAAATGAAATGGTTGAGTGTTTACTTTCTTACCTGTTTGGACTTTGTCTGCTTATTTTTTTAAATTTACTTAAAAATCACAATTTAAATTTTTTGTCTGTGGGATCCTTCCCTTCAGTTTCCAGGGGGGAGTACCAAAGGCATTGTGAGTTCTTTTTCCTGAACAAAGGAAATGAAAAGAATAAAGTTTGTAAAAACTTGCTTTAGCAACTGTTAATGGTTTGCTTCAATCCTGGGCCTGCTAGCCAAGAACATGGAGATTTTTTTAATTCAGTGGAAATATCTAATTTTAACAGATGAAATAAATGGAGCTAGGCATGCAATAAGGGCACTATTCTGTATAAATGCAGCAGAGATGGTCCAAGAGAGATTACCTAATGAACATCAGCTTGGCTGCTCTAGTTACAGACTGAAAACAAACAGCTCCCAACATTCTACATGAGTAACAGGCCCTCAGGAAATGCCCAAACCCTAAATTTCAAGCATCAATCTCCAGTGCAGAAAATTTAGTCTTTTATTTACTAGCACTGATGCTACTCAGGACTCCTTGTATGAGTATCAAGGAATCAGCTAACCTCGTTTTTCACTGTCCTGAAAGCAAGTGAGGATGGCCACGAGAGCACTTCCAGATGTTAAAAGAACCTGCCACATTTCACACATTCAGGGATTTCTTTTTGAGACCATTTTGTTTAGAAGGAGCACAGGGTATCATGTTTTTAAAATTTAAGGAGGAGCATTTTATTTTTACAACAAATTAAAGACCTTGCTTAGCTTTTTGTTGCAATCACTACTAACATCTGCTCTCCAAAAAGGAAGTAGCTCTAGGTTCCTACAATTAAATACATCTTAACCTTTATATTAATGATTTTGCACTAAAGAATGTGCCTCAAATTTGGCTGTAGCAAGGCATCCAAACATTCAGCTGGGTCTGATGTCAATGAGAAAGTCACAGAATTTAAAACTTTTTAGGCTGGCATGTTCAGTACAACAAATTGTGATTCCTTTAAGGATTCATTGCCAAACAGCAACAACAATTAAAGAATGAGTTCTCAGAAGCTGTGTGCAGTTTTGGGAGAACTTGCTGAGGTCACACATCCAGCCTGGGCAGCAGCCAGGATGTTTTGCTGGGATGCTCCATCCAGCATTTCTGTCTCATGGACAATGGAGGAGTGCACAAAATGACAAAAGGAGAGAGCAGCATAGGAATACCCACTCATCAAAAGAGGAGTGTCTCCATTCAAGGTGAAGTTGATTTACTTCCTTTACTTTGAAGTTGGATTTAATTTGATGAGAATTTGGGAAGAATGACCAGTATATTTAACAATCAACATGGCCTGCATTTTGCATTAACAGCCTGTCAATAAGCCAGGTCAGCTTGGTAGCTTAGAGCTTGCCTAGTTCTGATTAACTTCTCTCTTTTATGCAAACAGTAACTCACTCCTGGCCTGCTCTGCTCTTGCTGCTATGGATTAGATGAAGGAAGAAGAGATTTAACATATCAGGTTCTATGGAAGATCATAGGTGTGCAGGCAGCAGCAAAGTGCTTGCCAAAGGCAACAAACCAGGGAAAATATAGAAAATAAACCCTCATCTGCTTAGTAACCCAGAACCAGAGTCCTACTGAGGGACAAAGGGCTTCTGTGGCAAGGGGCAGGTGGCCAGGAGCTGTAATGGTCACTCTGGAGATGGTTCCATGCCATGATCCAGGCTGTTCCAGGCAGCTTCTGCCTCCTGGAGCTGTGACTGGCCAATAAAGTCATCTGCACTCCTGATCTATCAATTATTCCCATTATGTGTTGAAAGCAGCTGCACTGTTTATGCACATCTCAGTTCTGCAGGAGAGGAGCAAAGGTTGGTGTGGGTGCTCACAATGAGATCAGTAAATCAGAGATCAAAAAATCAAAGCCTCACATGCAGCACGTTGAGGATGCTGAAGCAGAGCTTTAGTTCCCTTCTTTTTCTCTTTTACCCATGAAAACTTCAATAAAAATATCTTTCTATCATCCCATCTGGGTACAAGTCCAATTTCACAGCTTCAGCAGTTGCACCACCTTCATGGAAGAAGCAAGAATCTCTCCTGAAACTTTAGATAATTTGTGACCTTTTGGAAGCTCTGAAGCAAACCAGAACACAAGGATGGAAATCTACCATTCTAGTTATTAATAACTCTGGAAAAAAATTAAATTGTGCTGAAGAAAAATGGCAACACCTGTTCCTACCTTTCAGGTGCTTGGAACAATGTTGTTGCTGAGCTTCAGGGATGAAGGGGAGAAATTGTTTCTGCCTGATACAGTTAGATAGAGTCTCCAGGGATTCCAAAAGCTGCACAAAAACATGAAGGGGAAAGAAAACAAATAATTTTTAAGGAAATGAAATCGAACAGGCCACTTCTATCCTTTTCCACCCAAACAAGAGAGCATACATGTAAGCCCAGTTGGTGTAGAAGTGATTTTTCAGCCAAGTATTAATCATGTTTAGGAGACAGAAATCAACTTTATGTACAGAATACAGCCTGTGGACCTTTATTTTATAGATTTTGATGTATAGAAGGGCAGCTGGTACTGGGAAGGGCACTGCAGCACCCAAAGGAATCTATCAGACCTTCTCAAAAGTTACAAAGTCAAGCCAATTAGTCTGATTATAAAGAAAGGAATTTTATCACCTATTTTTATTCTGTTCACCTGTGGCAGCAGCGTCTGATCAGCAGACATGAAAACAGCCTCTGACCTGTGAAGTTTTCACCTAGTGTGAGTGAAATCCTTCAGCTGAGACACCAGAGCCCTTTTTGAAGGGGAAAGGTTATTTTCTCATCAGTGTGGTGGGAATTTGGCATCCTACTCCCCTGAACAATATGAAAAATCTCAACCTGAGACTCACTCAGATATAAATCTAACAGCACCCGAATATTTCCCATGATGGGAAGCCATGGAGATCCCAGGATGAACAGCAGCAGATGAAGCAGAAGAACCATCCCCATAACAATGACATGAGCACAAAAGTTAATTAATACAGTGCTTTAATCAAGACAAGTTTTACACCACAAAGTGGTGTGCAAAGGCTGTGAGCTTTCCTTCTGCAAAGGGAAAGCAGCTCTGGAATTAAATAGATAGGCTCAGGCTCCTTGCCACAGTAAATCTCTCCTAAATCCTCTCACCCTGCTCCAAGGGTGGGAGTGGGAGGTGCAGGATAGGGGAGGGTGAGCCAAGACTTCCATTGCTCCTGAGGGAACTGGGATTGCTACAGCTGCTAAAATGAGGAGCAGGATTTATGCTGCATGTTTGGAATAGCACTTGTGTTAAGCAATATATACTTCTTAAATTATATATATATGTATATATATATTTTTTACTCTAGTGCATATGGCATGGCTACACCATTTCTGGAGTCAGAAAAAAAAACAAACCACACTTTAGCTGTTTCAGATAAATTCACATAAAAGTTCTGCACTGTGTCCCACTGAATTTACAGTGTTAGTTGTGTCTGAGGTTTCTGGCTGATCTCTTGTTTACCCTTTTGATAACAATGCCAGGCACTTCCTAAAGTTGCACTGCATCCAGTAAGGAGTCAATGGGAATTTGCTGATTTACACCAGCTGTGACTTCATGCAGGCATTCAGTGGAAATATTATGTTTCTTGGAGTGGAAAAAATAATCTCAGTGCTGAAGATGTTTTATTATTCAGTAGTCTGTCTGTATATAGAAAAGCATGATGTCCTGTAGCTCTTTGCCCTTTTAAGAAACTACAGGTGACTTAAGGGGCAAAAAGTTCCTCAGTCCCTCCAAGAAAAGCCAAGGGAGTCAGCTAGTATGTTCTACCTAGAAAAGTTTTTAAAATAATGGATTAAGTGATATAGAATCCATAGGTGAATTCAAGTTATGAAGTTATAGCTGTCTTTATGTAATTCAGATTTTTTATACCAAGTTTAATATAGCCATGGTTTCAATCACTGTTATTTTAACCTATTTATTTAAAAATTAAAGAATGTCTTAGGTTGCCTGCCAGCTGTATCACAGCCACATCAGTTATCGTGCAAGAGATCAGTCATTCAAATTCAGTGCATGACAAAGTGTAGGAAAAAGAAATATTCCCACAAATGCAAACATTATGAGGAAAGTGCTTTATATGTTGTGAGCCACAGTCAGCTGGCTGTTCTGAGACACTCACTGCTCTCCCCATGTTTATAAATAGCATTATGAAGGGTGTGTTACATGTTCTAAACCACCCCCAGAACACAATTTGAATATTCCACAATTCATGTGTTCATTTACATATCCTGAGAGAGTAAAATGCTAACGCTCAGATTTGGATGTAAAATCCCATATTGTCTCGATGGAAACAATTATGGTGAAAGCAAAGCAAGAGCAAAAGTGACTCCCAAAGTCCTGGTGCCACCAGAAGTGCCAGAGCCCCACCATGCACCAGAGCACGAGCTCCCACTGCACTCAGCTCCTGCAGCAAGGGCTCCTGTGTGAAAAATGAACCTGTGCCTTGGTTTCTGTGACAGCCAGCCTGGTTTTAGTGCAGTGCTGCTGGGGAGTTGCCTTTCAGGCTGCTGGGGGGAGGCAGGAATAAATAGTGAGGGAGAATAAGGAGACACAATCCAATTACCTGGGTGGGAGGTGATGTCAAAGTCTCAATTACAGAGAGGTTATTAACAGTGTCAGCCTGAGATAAGTACACTCAGCCTAAGAGCAGACATGCAAATGCTCTCAGCCTAGATGCAGACATGCTAATTTAAGCATGTTGAGGGGTCAAGAGAAGCCAGGCAGTGCTGCTCACTGGGACTGGGGCACCCACATTGCACACCATGCAAAGCCAACACAAGCTCCCTGTCCCAGCACTCAAGGGATGAGCCAGGAGCTGACCAGCCCTTTGTGCCTGGGGATGGTCACTGCATAAATCAGGGGAGGAGGCACAAAGCTGTGGTCTGTCTAGAAATGGCATAAAACAGAATGGTTGGGGTTGGGAGGGCCCTTAAATCCCATCCAGTGCCAGCCCTGCCGTGGCAGGGACACCTTCCACTGTCCCAGGTGCTCCAACCCCAATGTCCAACCTGGCCTTGGGCACTGCCAGGGATCCAGGGGCAGCCACAGCTGCTCTGGGCACCCTGTGCCAGGGTCTCCTCACCCTCACTGGGAACAATTTCAGTCACACAAAACTCAAGTTTGGACTAAAGGAACAGAGAAAGCTGAGAACACTGCCAACTAAACTGGATGCACTCATATAAGCTATGGGTATCTATTTCTCTCATTGCTCCTTGGATCTTTTTTATCCTCTATTTCACAAAATTTATTCAACTGTCTAAATCACCATCAACTAAACACCTAAATATTTTAAGAAGCCTTCATGATTCGCCCTTTTTGCCAATCTCTAAGAATTCAGTTTCTGCTGCACAGGACTTGAACATAGAAGTCTGTAATTCTTGGTGTTTTCTATAAATAATTATCACCAAAAACCACAAAAAACAAACAAACAAACAAACAAAAAGCAAAAAACCCCCACCAGAGCATTTGGGGGCTCTTTGAGAAACACTGTGTATTTGAAAGACACAAATTTTCTCAGAGTAATAAGATTCCCTTTATGTGCAATGCAGATATTGTTGTACAAAATTATATATAAAACCAGCTGAAGGCCTAATGAGCTTACATAACCAGCTTTGGTGAATTGGTGTTGAAAAGGATACTTGTGAGATTGAGACAATGTTAAAAAAAAGGAAAAGGTTGAGATTATTCAACTGAAAAATGTCATTTAGATCTTGTCTAAAATGTAGGAACTTTATGGGTTAGGAAGACAGAAAAGAAATCTACACCTAACTAGCAAAGCTCAGTTGAACAACCTAAAATCAGTGTAATGGTTGCATAAGAGCCACATTTCTGGCAGTTTAATTTATATCCTTTGGGGTTCCTGTGTAGAGAGATGTTATTCTGCCATTTTCAGTTCCAGCTCTCTCAACAACACTGTAGATTCAGCTGCCTATCCTAAGATTGCAGGACAATCTAGAGAATTCTTGTTTTTTAAGTAGTATCCTTAACTCAGTCAATATTATGGGTTGGAGAGTTAGAATCAATAGCTGATTTTATCTTGTTTTGTCAATAAATGATGCAGCTTTTGTTTCTGAAGGCATATTCTTTTTAATAAAAAAAATTCTAATAGCACAGAGGTGTTCTAGATGATGTCATCTATTTGTAGGGAGTTTTATTCTTTGTATTTTTTTATGCAATGCTAAAAAAAAAAAAAATAAGATACCAAAAAATCTGTTCCCAGGTTCCATTTTCTCTTAAAAAAAATCTAAGACAAGGTGAACCCTTTCTTCTTTACACAATTTCTCATGAATATCATCTCCTCAGAGCAGACAAAGAATTCTTGCCAGTTCTTCTGAACAGAGGTTCTCTTTGTTTCAGGAATGTCTCCATTTTACTATTTATATCTATTTTAGAGCTCTAAACAAATATCAGCATGCCACATAAATTAAGAAGATTAAATAGGGGCAGCACCAAAAAAAGCAAGCCAGGCTTAACCCCAGTGTAAAGGATGAATTAAGCACAATGACATCAAACAGGAGCAGGAAACTTGGAGAAGCAGTAGGTGATTACTGCCTCTTAATTTATGAGGAGGATTAGAGTGCAAACGCTTGAGGAGGCACACAGAACAGAAAAGGTGCTTTTCTCTGCAGGGTGGCTGTGCAGTGTGAGACAAGGGCAGCCTCTGCCTGCCCATCCCACTGCAAACACTCAGCCCTGGCCATAGCAAACCTCAAAACCCTTTTTCTCCATTCCACAGTAATGAGAAATTCAGCCCTCCCAATAAATCACACCAAGCTGCCCCTTTTGTTCAAGGCTGTGTTGCCTTGTTGCTCTCTTTACCATTAACTTCAGCCCCACGGGGCATTTCCTCATGGAGCACCAAGGCTCCAGCCTGAGCTCCATCACCCCAGACCTCCCCTGAAATTGGGGATTTTCCTCTGGGAAATTCCTCTGCCCTCCTCCCAGCCTGTGTCAGCAGCTCCCCTTTGACATTTCTGGGTTTAAATACATAATTTTATTAAATAATAATTAAAAATGCATAATAATTTTTTAAAAAAGCAGCTAGAGGGTTTTCTCTTTCCTCTCCCCGAAAAGATTACAGCATGAATGAGGGGAGAATGATTGCTTAAAGGCAGGACATATCTGTGATGTTTTGAGACACACCAGAGCACCAGGAATTGAAGATTATCACTACAGAGCTTTCCAGAGCCAAGGGTTTCAAAAGAACCCACCATGAGAACTGTTGCAAGGAGCAGCCACAGTTCTATCACTGAGAAGACATGTGCACATCTTTTACTAAATCTACTTTTTTTTTTTTTAGTAAATAAATATCCACTTTTGAGGCAAAAGCTGTCTCTTGAAACTTTCAGATCTAGTAGGTCCTGAACTAAACTGCTAGCATAAAGTTCTAAAGGCAGAATGTACAACATTTTGGCACCTCTGTGGCTGTAGTTGGCTCCAAACTAAACTTTCTCATATGAGAAAATGAAAAGTGTCACACAAACCCTTTGCCTTCATCAAAAATGATGATAGCTGCTTTACTTCTCTTCTGGCAATGTGTTATATTGTATTAAAACCACATTTTTAACTTATTAATTGCAAAGGACATTATTTTATTTTGTTTATCTTCCTTTTGGATTGTCCTTATTGAAGCTTCTGGGAGTACTTCAAGAAACAAAGGAAGATTGATTTTTCCATTTATTTGTATAATCCTTCAGTTTTCAACAAGACATTCAGACCAGTAACTGAAATGTTTTGTTTGACCACACCAAATTCATGCATTCTGATAAACTACTGCACATATCTTACTCCTGTCTCAGCATGCCTGGAACAGTATATGTAAAAATATCCTTAAAAGAGGGGAAAGTCACAGCAAGAGAAAAAAAAGGGGGGGGAAGAAAGAAGTGACATATTAGAAATGAAAAATGCTACTAAAAAGAAATATATCTTTTCTTGGCACAAATTAGAGGCTTCTTTTTCATTGCCAAAGTCAAGTCAGATTACTTTTCAGAGTTATGCAAACCTCAAAGTTTTGCCTGGAGGAGATCCTGGGAGAGAATTTGAGGAAGGCTCATTTCAATTCCTGCTATTTGATCCACAAAGGAGAAACACTGCTGGCATTAGCTCAGCACACCCTGCGATGCTCTTGGCCTGTCATCCTTGAAAAACGAGAAGAATTGCTGGTGGGGAGGAGAGTGAGTGGTCCCCATGCAGGGCAGAGCTTCCAGTGAGCCCAGACGCAGAACAGCCTCACCAGCAAAAAAAAAAAAAA
>VXBI01001933.1:88386-111983 GCA_013397375.1 Toxostoma redivivum
GGACTCAAAAGCCACTGAGAAGTTTGCTGGCTATTTTGCATCAGTGCTGCTGTCATCTTCGGTATTTTTTTGTTGTTGTTGTTTTATCTCTCTAATCCGGATCTTTTCATGCATTTGATAACAAACATTATCAGTTCAACATAACAAACCCACCAGTTTCTGTGCAAAAGGACAGAAGTGACCTTTTCTTTCCTAAGCCCACGTTCCAGTGCCAGCAGTCTGGTTTTGACTGCAGTGGGATGTGTTTTGTTTGTTTGACATTCCAGCACTTGACTGTGTGACACAGGGAAGATGGAAACGATGCTTTTGGCACTTGCATACCTGGATCATGCTGCAGCTTGCCAGGAGGAAAGGAGCAAAACCTGAGCCTGCAGGGACATCCTGTAGTAATGGCCCATTAATCCAAACAGAGCAATCACTTACCTGTCAGACTGAAAGAATTTAGGCAATATTTTAAATAGTTTCCCTGCTTGTCTGTAGCATAATGAGCACAAATCTGCCATTTTCTAGTCTCCTAAACCAAGAGAGCATGAGAGCAGCCTTTCACCCTGAGGATTGTGTTAATACAACTTTGGTGCTCCTCAAGCAAAGCAGATTTCCTCAGAACATGTCCCCTGAAACATTTTCTTCTCCCTGATAGAGCAGATCTTTATCATGTCACTCCTTGAGAACAATTTGAGGAGTCTAAGGGGACAAAGGAACTGTTTAATACCCTCACTTATGTTTTATTATGCTTTTAGAATGATGATTTTTTTCTGATGTGCCTTTGCTGTGGGGGACAGCACCAGCTGGAACACTGCCATGGTCACATCATCCCAGGAGCAACAGCAGGACAAGAATAATGTCCCATTACTGCTGGGACATTTAATTTAGCTGAAAGATTAGCCCTTGATCTGAGAATTCCTAGAATCCATGTTTTGCAGACAGCTCTGCACACCTTCCTGCAGCACAACAGAAGAGGGAGGCTACCTGAGAGAGCCAACTTTGAGAAGAAAGATTCTCTGACTCCTGCAGGACACTGAAAATACTTAAGCAGGTCACAAAAGGTGACCTGAACCCATGTCCCAGAATGGGAGACAGATATTAACCCTACCTTTTCTTTCTTACAATGAAATATCAATATAGACCTACAAAAGCCATTTACTCAAGTCAAAAGAAAACTTCAAATGATTAGACATTTCATCTATTTTTTAAACCTATCAAAATCCCAGGGTTTGTAAATATCTCCTCAGCTTCACATCATCTCTTTAGGCTTTTTAATTTTGTATTTTTTTCACATTATTCAAATAAAGGGAGTTTGTTGGGGTTTTCTTTCCAAGAAAACAGAAGAAAAACAGTAGAAGCTCAATGATGTGTGTTCAGTGTTCTTCCGCAAAAAGCAAACTTGCAAAAACTGCATCCTATTTATTACCCTGCAATTATTATTCAATCCAGCTTATCCAGTTCAGCACTGAAAGGATGGGTTTGCTCCTGATTGTCACTGAGAGCTCAATAAAGCTAAAACCTGCCATTTTTCTGGGTCATGCTTTCTGAAAAGATCTTATAAAGACAATGTTGAAAAGTCTCACTCACAGTATGAGAGCCAGAACCCCATTTACCTTCCCCTTCTACAGGGCTGGGAAAGCCCCCTAAAGAGCAGCAGTGGGTTATTTAAAGACCAAAGGAAATAGATCCAAGTAGATAGAGGAAACAGATTAAAATGCCTCTTGATTGTGCCAGGGGAGATTTAGACTGGATTTTAGGAAAAATCTCTTCATGGGAAGGGTTGTGTAGCCCTGGCACAGCTGCCTAGGACAGTGGTGGAGCCACCCCCCATGGAGGGATTTAAAAGCCCTGAGGATGTGGCACTTGGGGACATGGTTTTGTGGTGGCCTTGGTAGTACTGGGGGACTGATTGCACTCAGTGATCATACAGGTATTTCCTATTCTTCCCACCAGGTGATGGTTTAAGTCCATAAAGATTCAGAGCAGCTTCAGCCAGCTCAGGGCAGGGGTGTATCTTTGTGTACCCCAGAAATGTTTTTGGGGGCCACGAGCGCACAGTGAGACTGTGGGCAGATGTAACCCAACACCACACCTATCCCAGATTCTCTGCACTTGTTTTTTCCCTTAGAATTACTCCCATACCAATCATGGCTCCAGTTTGCTCAGATCAAGAGGAAAGACAGGCAGGGTAAAATGTGACTCAAATGCTGGATCCTGCAGGCAGAGTCCAGGGAAATCTTCTGACAGAACCAACACCCTCTGTGGTCTGAGACCTGCACAGCTCCAAGCTGTACTCCTGCTCCACTCCAGAGCACTGCTGGGATGGGTTTTATAGGGATGCAGGGACATTAACAGCCAGCACTGTACGTAACCATGGCACCTTCCTAAGCTGTTACAGATGTAGAGGAATAAAATCAAACCTTCTCCTAGCACTGAACCCCCTTTGTGGGCACAGGGCTCCCTCAGTGTGAGGCTATTTATTCTAATTTACTGTGCTCTTGGCTGTGTTCATGAGGATCAGGACACCCAGGGAGAAGGGGCTGTTTTCCTTTAATTTCTCCCAAAGCCTTGGGCTGCAGCAGAAGCTCCCCTGCCTCGCCAAGTGTGCTGTTCCTCATGGCAGCTCATCAGCTGGGAAGGTGTCAACCCTGCTACAACCCAGCAGCAAGTTTATAAAGAAATGTAGAGGGAATAAGAAATTAAAATACCTAATCTGGAAGAAATGTGTGTATTACTCCTGTTACTGAAACACTGGAGGCAGGCCAAAACACAGATGAAAGAAAAATATGACCTCTAGAAAATTCTGAATAATTGTAGAAGCTAGATCTATTTAAATTTCTAAAGGTGGCCTGCCACTATTTTGACCCTAACATAGAGTGAAATGTACCAAAAAAAAATCTGATACTAGAGGATTTTTAAAATAAAACCTATTAAACAAAGGCAGATTGAAATACTGGAAGCTGAAGCCACATAAATTCAAAGTGGAAAATGGGTGATGACTTTTCCTCGGTAGCAGTCAGTCACTGCAAGAACTTCTCATGCATGGTTTCCCCATCACTTAAAAGTTTTAAACAAAAGCGGATGTCTTCCTAAAACATATCCTTTTGTGGAATAATGCAGCCTGCCCTGGATTACATAGGAAGTCAAATATTCCCTCCTGGCCTTAATCTAGGAATGGTTATATTCTTGTTCTATAAAGTTACTTGTTCCTATGGAGCAAGTTTGTCTCCCCCCCACCCAAAGTGATATTTTCAAGACATCAGATGAAAGTAGACAAGGTGAATTTGACAAAAATATGCTGTCAGCTTGACATCTGTTAATCCCAGCTGGACCTGCGGGGCTCTTAGCAAGGAAATCTTGAGATTAAGGTCTTGGAGCACCCCAGGTACACAGCCAGTGCTGTGTCACACCCATGGGGGCAGTGTGCCATCCTGGGCTGTGCTGGAGGGGACAGCCACCACCTCTGGCCCTTTCCCCAGTCCTGTGCTCCCCAGGGATGATGGGGAGGTGATTTTCCCTCACACTACAGTGACTGGTGTGTGCCTGTCTCATTTGCACAAACAAAACACAACCAATAAATAAATAAGTGCATTTCTTCCCTGCCTTACAGATGTTGTTGCAGAGAACTTGCAGGTGGGTTTTGGACTCCTCTTGGGTCCCATGCAACAAAGCCTTGCAGGTGTTTCCTGCATCTTTGTGGTCACTCCTTTGGAAGAGCATCTTGCTTAAAAAAGCACAACTGGGCACTGCTGGGTGTTTGACTTTGCTTTAAGTGGCCACCCACACGGAGGCAGAGGCTGTTTTGTGGGGTTTGATGGAGTTTCATGGTGGTGTTTGATGGGGTTTGATGGGGCTCAGGAAGGCTGTGGGTGCAGTGGGAGGCTCTGAGCACTCAGGCTCCCCTCTGGAGCAGGGAAGGGTGACCTGGGGCTGTGCTTGTGTTTTTCTCCTCCTCCTCCCTCTCCAGGAGCTCTGCTGTGATGCTTGGCACTGGCTGCTCTGCCACCTGCATCCCCTCAGCCTCCAGCACAAACCCAGCCTGTCTCCAGCTAATTGCACTTGAAAAGTAGGGGCAAGTCACCCCAGCATTACACATGGCATCTTATAAGCACCTCATGATAACTAAAATTAAGACGAAAGAAAATTTCCTAAAACACTTCTGTGGTCACAGGCTGTGTAATTGACATGATTTTGGTAAGGTTTCCTAGGCTATGAGTCTGTACTTCCTATAACCTTTTGGAAAAGCTTTGATTTATTTTCATTTTTCTTCCATAATAATTACTGATACCCCATGAAGCAGTCAAAATAAAAGAAGCAATGAAAGAAGGGCATGGGAAAACAGACTCCAAATACTTCCAGCCTAATGTAAATGGAGGTTGTACACAATTTTCTTCTAAATTCTTATTGTGATCTAATAGCTAAGTTGGACTTTCAAAGTATTCTGGAAGTCAGAGGATTATATTAGAGAGTGCTAATCTACTTTAATTAAAACTGATTTTAATATAATCTCTGTTAATTTGATTATAGGAGCAGCGTAAGCTTGGGTTTTTTGTTGTTTTTTTTTTCTTCAAGATATGGTTTAGAAGCCAGTGGGAGTTATTTGGATGCTGCTTTCCAAACTCTGGGCTTTTACTTTTAAATATCATCATTCACTGGCTAGGCCAGCACTTGCCAAATTCTAGCCCATTCCTTTAGAAGCAGAGCCCAAACCAGACAGGGCTTCACTCACACCTAATTGCTTTTGGAAAATAAACATTTTACTTCATATTTCCAGTGCTCTGCCTGACAACATGGTAGGTCCTGAGCTTCTCCTGCTTGGAGAGAGATTGAGGAGGGCTTGAGAGCCCACCAGACCCATCAGGCAGCAGCCACAAATGGGTGGGGAGAGCTGGTACCTGCTGCTACCTCTGTGCCTAAAGCAGATGATCAATTTGGCAGAGGATCCCAACTTTTAAACAGTTAATGGCTCATGCAATAAACCTACCTCTGCTGTGAAGCTTGAAAAGTTCTTTTTCACAGAAAAGTTTTGCCCTGGAAACAGCAGCAGTGACTGTGGAGGTACCAGGGTGCTCCTGACCTTCAGCAATTCTCTACAGTTTCCACAGGACAGCATGCTGCACTTGTTTTTTTTCCTGCTTGCCTGCTGGAAAGAAGAAAGTCTTTATATTTTTGGTACAATAGATGCCTTGAAGTGAACATCTTTGTAGCCAAATGCTGTGCAGAGCACGTTGCTGCTATTCTGTGCAGAAATTCTGTGTAATTCACTTCCAGGTGGGTTAATTCTAAGCAGCATCGAGACCTCAGAATGAGGACTTTTAATGCACTGATGTGTTTTGCATAGGAGCCCTAAGCTCCCTGGTTTTTCATGATTCTCAGTATTGTAGTGGTGATAATAGAAGTTTCAGAAGAGCAGCTCCAAGCAGACAAAATCCTTCCAGTCATAATGGATTGGTCAAGGCAGCTACCACAGGCTAATGAGTCTAGTCCATATTCCTGAAATCAGGCTGCTAACTAAATATATTTCCTTAATTACATTAGTTATCTGAAAGGTAAAGTTCTTTTATATTTTAGCATTTTGTGTCTCCTCAGATGATATCCTGCTTAATTTTTCTTAATGAATTCCCCTCCCCTCCAAAAAAAAAAAAAAATAGAATGCATGTTGATAGATTAATGAATAACATTTTTTCCAATCTCTCTTGTTCCTCTTTTCCCCTGGATACCTTGGTCTTCATACCACAGGTACTCAGACAGCTTTCATCTTTCTTATATTTTAATTTCTTTTTACCTCAGGCATAGTGAGTGTTTTAATGATAAGACACTGTCCTAGCCACTTATTTAGAAGTCTGAAAAAATGCATTTTTCCCCACAAAGCACAGGTCAACTACATTTGAAATACTTGCCCTTAAACAAACCCAGCACATTCTACTTTGTTTTGCATCCTTGTTAATGAAATTCTGGATGGGAAGGGAGAAATGTTGAGCTAGGAACAGGAAATCTGTATTGAAAAAGTGGAGATGGAAAAGGAATGAAGCAAAAATGCAGGAACATTAGAGGCTTGCAATAAAGATACAGTAGACATGAGGGGGGGAAAGACAAGAAACTTCTAAAGTATGTTAAAATATATAAAAATGTTTCTACAAAAAACACACAGAGTCATTTGATGGTTCATAAGTTGGCATCTATGTTTAAATTTTGGTAAAAACTATATTGCTTAAATAATAGAGAAACTCTAATAGTAATGAACTTTGTGTTCAGGTCTGAGAAACTCTGGCTATTGTTATATAAAGATCAACAAAACTGAAATGTGGATTTGTGTTTATCACTACTAGAAAGTAACATCATTTGGAAGTTGTTAGATTGAAATAAATTTATTCCTTGTAATGTCACCTCAGACAACTTTGTTCTTTTTTAATTTGGCTTAAATTTCGTTGAAGTCTTTGGTATAGACACCAGGTTTGGCCCTCAAATGCTAAACCCATTGGTGAAATACTTTCAAAATAAGTTTTTGAAACAGTTGGGGTCAAAACTGATGACCTGTACTCAGATAGTACAAAACAAAATAGAATTGTTTTCACTGGTAGAATCCTTTTTCTTTTATCAAAGTGCTTTTAATTTGTTCTCTCTATAGCATTACTGCCTGGTCTGTCAAATAATGCCATCACTGAAAACCAAATGATTAATAAACCCAAGCCCACTGGTCTTTCAAAGCCCTTTAACTTCCTGAAGAATACATTTTTCACTAAGTCCTCTGCAGGGTAATGTTGCACTTTTATTTCACTGGAATTAGAGCAACAGTTTGCATCTTCCCCATTTCCCACCTTCGGGAAAATACAGGCAGGATCTGCAGCCTCACCCTCCCACGAGCTCTGGCCTCCCCAGCAAATTCTTGCTGCTGTCTGGTGTGCAGGGAAAGCCTCAGATGTGCAGGCTTATCTCAGTGATTTAAACCCAGCTACCTAAGGATGTGATGGATTTCCTCTGCCTGCAGCCTCCAGCCAGGAGCTGATGGATATCTCAGGGACATGTTCCAGCTCAGACAGAGAAAGGTGCCTGATGCAGAAATTCCAGGGTCAGGCTCCCAGACCTGTGTTCTGGGGGAGGTCAGGCCAGGTGAGCTGGCACTTCAAACCACTGCATCTGCCCTGTAAATCTCAAAGATGTCTGCAGAAGTATGACAGGCACAAGGAGTTCAATGCAAAGCACTTACTTTTTCTTTTTGTCTGAGCTGTAACCCAAGGCTTTGCCTTTCCACCACATCGTTTTGAAAGGAAATTAATTTCCCTGCTCGCTAGTTTTACTGAAATTATTTAAAGCAATTTTTCAGCTACCACTTAGTTGAGCATAAAAACTTCCTTAATGCCAAAGCTCTCTCGTTTCAACGCTTCCCTCCAAAAGGAGCTCCACCTGAAACAAAATTAATCTCTCTACCTTTCAACTCAGAACTCCCTATTCAGCTTTAATTGTAACTCTAGGGAAGAGGATTTCCCTCTCCTTTTTCTTCATATTTCCTGTGCCATGCTTCTTATGTCCCAACATCATCTGAGCCCCAGGCAAGGACAGCCCGTGCCACATTTAACTTCTGTGAAAGATTCTGTGGAGGAAGAATAGGCACAGAGGAGGCTGGACCTTGCTGAGGGGTCATTTCTGGGCTTGGGGAAGCTCAAAAAGAGAAGGAAATAACTCTAGAAAAAAAAGACAAGGGAGTGCCAGGTTATCATGACATGGAAACAGCTGAAAAATAGTAAAAGAACTGACACTTGCAGTATGGAGAAAAGAGATCATAGCAAACACAGTGCTGGGGGGAAATTGGAGTCCTGTAACTAAACAGGAATTGGACCAGGCTGGTTACCTGCAAAAACACAGCTTGGAAAGCTGAGAGCTGAGCAAGCCTTGGTGGGGTGGCAGCAGCTGCCCAAATTTCTGAGCACTGGGCCTTTATGAGCTGAGCACTTTAACGAGCATGTTTTCTTTAGTGTTTGTTTTCACAGTCAGACTGATCTCATGTTCCAGGAATTAAACCCTGGCATGGAAGTGGCATATCTGCCAGTTAATGTCAACAGTTGATGTGCACAGAGCAAACAGGATTTCATGTTGTGGTAAAAGTTGAGTTACTATTTGCTTTAATTCTGTTTTCTTTGTGTCAGACATATTAAGAGTAAATAGTAAAAGAATTTCACTTTTGCTTAAAAAAAAAAAAAAAAAAGACAAAAATACACTAATGAACCCAATTCTACAAGTTGAAGAAAAATGTTATGATATCTGCCTACTAATAAATAGCTTGAAATGTCCTCTGCAAAAAGTATCATGGTAAAAGACCCTAGTGATTTGCACAGTGCTGAACTGTTAAGGAGGAGAAGAACACACTTCTCTGTGAGTGAACAGAATGAAATCCTCCCCGACTTAAACACAGGCAAGGGCAGATTAAGTTATCACACCAAGCAGGTTCAGTGAGTGTCTAAATCTCACCAACAATAGAAAGCCTGCCCTGTGTGAGCAGCTCATCCCTGTGCTGATCACATGCATGACCACAGGAGATCACATTTCAAACCATCATGTCCCAGCTTTGGGAAGAGCTGGGCAGTCTGGACTCCCACTGCTGTAAGGTGCTGGGGCTCAGAACCAGCAGGGTTTAGTCTCAGGCTCAAAATGCAGTGATTAATGACACCCAGCACTGGCACAGCACTTCTGGAACACCTGTGACACATCCCACCCTGGCAGGGAAATGGAACTGCTGACCTAACAGCCCTTTCCACCCCCAGCTTCTAGGGTTTTATGAATTGTCAGTCACACCTAGGGGTGATACTGCTATAAAACCCCAGCCAGGCAGGAAAGCTGGCAGGGCAGCTCTGTGGTTTTAGGCTTAGCTGTGTCTGAAAGACTGAAAGGAGGTACAAGACTTCAGGATTGGTGTTGACAGTTGCTTTCAAATAAATGCAAAGACAAAATCCAGTTACTCAGACAACAAACTCACCTGGAGTTTGGAGGCTGTAGGACAGATGCAACTGGAAAAAAATAAAGAAAAAAAGGAAAATAAACCAAATTCCCTCTAAACACCACCTGTATGGAAGAGAGACTGACACAAGGGTGTTCAAAAGGTTGGTAAGATTTCTCTGGGTTGCAGAAGGTCCTCAAAACAAGGCAAGGGAGCTCAGGCAGGCTCTGTAGCCACTGCTGGCTCTCAGTTCATTGAACATGGGTTATCCACACCTACCTGGCCACTGTGACCCTGACACTGGGGCAGAGCTCCCTCTTTAAAGCTTATTTCTGCATGAGAAACCTTCTTTGTTTCAAGCACAGTAAGTGTAATAAAGCAGTAAGAATATGTATGAAACAGGGAGACAGGACTGGTTTAATCTTCCCCTCCAAAATCCTGTAGTGGGAGAAGGAAAGCAGGTTTTCAAGTCATACACGAGCACCCTAAACCTGTGACTGCCCTTCATCTCACTGCAGAACCATCAAGGAGATTTGTTATGTTGTATTTACGTGGCATGGCATCTGTATTTGCTCTAAATCATGCCATAGACAAGGGCCATTCAAACTGCCGAGCTGGAAAGCAGAGCTGCTGAGGCACTTTAAATGAGATTTCAGACCACATCCCTCTCCACCACGTTCTCCTGTTGGGAAAGGGTGTTCAGGGCTGACAGGGCTTTCCCAGGTGTTTCCTACAGGGACAGAGTGTGGAGTGAGCAGTTAATCAGCATTTCAGTGTCCTGAGGTCCTTGGTTAAAGCTGTTAGAGACATTGGAAAAGTGTTTAATAATCAGAGCCCCGTGTCCCCAGTGCAGCCTGGGTTCACTGGAGTTCACACACCTCTGAACAGCTTCAGGCCAAAATGTAAGGAGAAGCTGCAGCTTCAGGGGCTGCACCTTGCTGGGACTCCCTCCCAGGAAATCCCATGAAAGGTGTCCAAAGTGCCCTTGGAGTGACCCAGGCAATGCTCTTGAGGTGCAAACAGATCTCAGAAGGTGCCCAGAGAAACATCCCTGCAGATCATCACCCAGGGGAACTCAGCTCCAGATTTTCATTCTGCACATACAAAGTTGCTCACAGTTCACACACACACACACAAAAAGACTTTTTATCACAGCTAACTCACTCATAAATAATAATTTTTGAGAATACATGTAACAACAACCTTCATGAGAAATCAGATTAGGGGCATCCAACTCTCTGGAAATGCACTGGCAAGTCAAAATGCCTTTTTCTGCCTCATTTGCATTGTGTTCTCATAAAAGAAAACTGGACATATGAAGGCATTTTTCCACTGGAGGAGGAGTGAGGATGGGGAGTTTGTTTCTCTCTCTCAATCTTATTTAGGGGGGAACAAATTTAGCAGGTCCTTGTCACAAGCACAGATCGGGTTTGGGATGGAATGGACCTTAAATCCCATCCAGTGTCAGCCCTGCCATGGCAGGGACACCTTCACTGTCCCAGGTGCTCCAACCCCAGTGTCCAACCTGGCCTTGGGCACTGCCAGGGATCCAGGGGCAGCCACAGCTGCTCTGGGCACCCTGTGCCAGCCCTGCCCACCCTCACAGGGAATAATTTCTTCCCAATATCTAAGCTAAATGTACTCTCTTTCAGCCTTCACCTTCTTTTCACTCCTGGTCTGCCTCCACTGTTCTCTCCTGTAGGGTGGAGGCTCTGTGCTGTCCTAACCCCAATCCCAACCCTCCTCCTCCTGCTTTAAAGGCTGTTGAGTATTACTTGCATGCATTTTTTGGAGTGTATGATATACTCTTGCCTATCTGCTGCACACAAGTTTCACATCACTTTTAGATAATGCAACACACTCCTCCACACCACTCTGAGCCATGCCATGGCACTGGGCTTGCTGGGGTTTTTTTTCTAAAACCTAGTAAGTATTAAGAGAAGTTAATCATTAGCTGGCTGGTTGTGCATTAAGACAGAATCCCTCCTTTGTCTCTCAGTGTTATTAAATGCCTTCTGCTTTGAAATGCCACATAAAAATGATAGATGCCCTTTCTTTAAAAGCCAGGCTTCCAGTCAAGCTGTGCTTGATATTAGTCCAGCCACAAAGAGCCCTCCTTGTTTAAACACAGAAGCCCGAGGCAGATAAGGTTAAGTCAGCCTGGCTGCTGTGCCAGGGCTGCCCTGATAAGGAGCTGCAGGCACAGGGGAGAGCTCCCTGTGCTCCATCCCCACGGTGAGTTATGCCTGGAGACCAGTGGGCAGCTGGGAAAATGATGGAGCAGAGGCCAGAGATGCAAATGGTCAAGTGCATTTGGGATAAGGTGGTGGAAGGCTCTTGGCATTTTGAAAGATGGCTCAGAGTGGAAGCTGCTGCTTAAAACAGCTTCAGGAACAGCAAACTCCACCTGTGTAGACTGAAATAGGGTATGTGTGTACCCACAGGTGGAGTTTATCCTTCTAGCTGGGTTTATCCTTCCAGCTGAGTTTAAACTTCCAGTTGGGTTTAATTTTCTATTCCACATCTGTGTCCACAGAGCCTCAGGACTGCTTTCAGAAGCACTGCCATCTCCTCAAAAAACACACACACAGCCCTAAACAAGAAATGAGTGAGCAGGGAGGCAGAAAACCAGGGCTGAGCGAAAGAGCAAGCAAATCCCCTTCCCAAATCACTAGGAAAAGAAAGTTTCTCCCCAGAGGAATGATAAACTGTATTTTTGCCTAGCAGCTTTTACAAGGTGAAAGTGCTGCTCAGGAGAATAAATGCCTGCTTTGTGTGGCCCCCCTGGAAGCAGGAGGCAGTCAAGCCTGGGCTCAGCTAATGTATAATCTATATTTACATGTCAAAATCCCCCCTTATTTAGGTTCTTGATTTACAGTCCCTAGTTTTCATAAAAGTCAGTCATTCCTAGTGAAAGAATGCAGAGCAGATTTATAGGATCTGAATTATGCCCTAAATCTTAATAGCATTTTTAAAGCATTTTTATGACTCATCCTAAGTAATGTTTTCCCTCTTTTTTCGAGGCATTACTGTGTAAAACCAAATACAAATCCTTACCTTAAAAACAAGATCAGTTTAACCAACCCTGCTGGCATCAACCCTGCTGCAATGCCAAACCTTGTCAGCAATGTCCTTATAAGCCTCTGTTTTCAAGCATTCATAGCTTGAATGTAAAATGTGCTTTTCACTAAGCTTTGCCTGATAAGATCTCAACCTGCATGAACAGTGAATTTGTTTTCACCATCACAGTCAAAATAAAATAAACCTCTGGAGTCTGCTGTGAGGTAGATGAAGGTAAAGAGTCTGATTCTGTGCCTTCTCCCCCACACCAGGCTGCTCTTTGCTTTGATAAGTCTGCTTGAAATATATGTCAGCTCATGTTCAATCCAGCCTAGAGCAGAAATATCCCAAGTCCATTAATCACAGGCACAGACACAAAAATGCTGGCTGGGCTCGTGTGTTTGCATCCATGGATGGGCCCAGCACTGCAGTGCTGGTTCTTAACCAGCTCTCCCAAGAACTCTCAACATTTAGACAGAAATTTAAATATTATCAAAGAAATCAATAACTCAGTGGTGTGTCTCAAAGTGGTTTTGCAGGGAATGAGTTTCTCAAGCATTTTTTTAGAAAACCAAGCACAAGAGTTAATATGTTTTGGGGGAGAGCTCAGAGCCCCTTCTAGTGCCCAAGGGGGCTCCAGGAGAGCTGGACAGGAACTTGGGACAAGGGATGGAGGGACAGGACACAGGGAGTTGGTTTAGACTGGAACAGGAGAGGGATGGATGGGATATTGGGCAGGAATTGTTCCCTGTGAGGGTGGGCAGGGCTGGCACAGGGTGCCCAGAGCAGCTGTGGCTGCCCCTGGATCCCTGGCAGTGCCCAAGGCCAGGTTGGACACTGGGGTTGGAGCACCTGGGACAGTGGAAGGTGTCCCTGCCATGGCAGGGGTGGGAATGGATGGGATTTAAGGTCCCTTCCAACCCAAATCATTCTGAGATTCTGAGACTTCACCTGGCAGAACCAACAGTGATGGGGACCAAACAAGTGTCCCCAAAGTCTCCTTGGCCACAAGCCAAGGATTCCTTTAGAGAATATATTCTAACCTTTGATTTCTCAACCTGAAAGTGCTCAAAGGAAATGGAAAATATCTGTTATACACTAGGTTATTGCAAGCTAGAGTAAGTATGCATCAAATACTATCAATAGAGAAAGAAAAATAAGTTGGGAACAGCAAATATTTCCAGTAAATTATAAATATACTTTAGGATATCTTGAATAACATTTCAAAGAACTCAGAATATTTTCCCAATAAATCAAGTATTTACTCTGGATCCAGTCTTGCAACCTCCAGTCATAGGAGAGTCTCATCCATAGTAACTGGGTTTTGAAGGTAAAGACCACTCAGTTGAGTACACAGTTTTAAAGCCTGCTGTTATTCCCTTAAATGCTTTAAAATTAAAAATTTCCATTTACAATAGCACTGGATATTAAAAACAGCTTTTAAAACATCAGTCTCTATTCCAAGCTGGTCAAAATTTACAGATAAAAATCCATCATAAATGCAGCTATTAGCCTGGTAAATATTTAGGTATTTCTACAGACTTGGTTAAAGTATATGAAATTTTGTGTAAACAACATTTAGCATCAGTATGTACTATGCATAGAAAACGAAATTAAACCACCACATTGTCACTTTATATTAAAAGTATTTTCTCTCAGGGAATTTATTAAATAGCCATAAAATCTAACCTAATGACTGGTAGGGTCTGAAAAGCTAATCATATTTTGGATACCTACATACTACTTTTAAATCCCCCAAAGAAGTCAGCACCAACAAGTAAATAAACCCAGAATTCCTACCTCCTACATTCCCACAAACAAACAAACATTGATATTTGTTTACAATCAGTTAAGAATATTCTAAGAGAAGCATAAAGAAAGAAAGAAAAAAGAAAAGCCTGAGGATTTATCAACAGAGCTGAAATTGCTTCCAGACATCCAGCATTAATAACTCACACCTGCTTTAGCAGGTACCAACCCGAGATGTGATTACACAATATTCCGAGTTCTTGGCTTTGGCCAGCCATGGTTCAACAGATGCTCAAACTGGAATATGAGAAGAGTGGAGCAGGGGCATCCTGGGGCTGTGTGCCAAACACTTGAACTCCTCCAGACCATCACCTTGCTGCTCTTCAGCATTTTCAGTAATTAAAGTTGAAACCTGATTACATTTTCTATCCTTGGCTGCATCTTTGCAATGAACAGGAAACAAATAGGAAACCTGTCCATGTGTTTCCGCATGCAGGGCAGGCAGTGGGGGCCACACCAGCCACAATTCCTGTTTGCCAACTTTCTAGAGTTATCTTACAGCACTTGGAGCAGCTCCTTTGGGACAGGCTGGATAGACACTCTTCCAAAAAGGAAGCAAGTGACAAAGTTCTGCACACAAAAAACCCAAAACTGTACATTGCTGCCTCCTCTCAGACAGAGAATTGTCTCAAAGGCCACCACTGGTCACTTTTACTCCTGATTTCCAGTACCTAGAGTCAAGCAGAGAGAAATTTACTGATAGAAATCTCTCCCTGAGGGGGTCTCCCAAGGGGCTGCCAGCCTCCACCCTTTGAGGGTTCCAAGAGCAGATCACAGAAAGCCCAGTGTGATCCCAGAGATGACCCTCTCAGAGCAGAAGGTTGGACCAGAGCTCTTCTGGGGTGCCTTCTCAGAAAAAAAATCATTCTCCCTCTCTCCCCTGTACTCCTTCTGCCCAAAATATCAACTCTTCTCTAGGAAAATTTTCATTTGTGCCTTAATATTTTCTTCAGGAAGTCTGCTGACACTGAATTAAAAGTTCAGTTTGAGAGGGAATTGCATCTTTATGAACACTGTTAGCTATCTCACACTTTCACTGTTATTTCATTACTGTCACAACCCTTTTTCTCCCCAAAGTGAGAGCTGCCAGCTTCAGCTTCCAAGTGACCATTGTAATGAAACACTTGGTTTTCAAATGTTCATTGAAGCAGGAAACATTTTACACCCCCGAACTTTCCAATAGCTCAGGAGCACACTTTTTCCCTCTTAACAAAAGTTTCAAATAGCTTAGATGTGTGATCTGTGTGGAGCAGTTTATGGCTGAGCACAGGGATATCTGGATGCCAATTGAAAGGCAACGTTTCTTTAGATAAACTAGAGAATATCATTTATACAGGCAGTGAAAATATATTTTTCAGACATAAAACTAGAGTGTAAGAGGTCATGAGATGCCAGTCCCTCAACCTTCTGCCCTTGGAAAATCAATCTGTGCTGCTCCCAGTAAATGTGTACCTTGGTTTCTTTAAAAATAAAACTTCTATGGTATAGATTCCAAAATCTCCCTTAGAAATTTTTAATTCAAGAGGCAAGGACATTATAACATGCTCTGATGGTTTTGGCTGTTGATGTTATTTGAAATGTGGGGGTTATTTTCTCTATTTTCTATTTTTTGCCTGTGCACCGTGGGAGCTTGGACACCAAGTGGCCTTGTGCTAAATAGAAGTGATTACAACGCTGCCTCCCTGCCTGTACACCTGGGGAAATCTATTCCCTGGGAGCTGTGCACTGAGTGTTGAACCTGTGACCACTCAGAGCTGAGCTTGCGTTTGGCAGGAGACATCAGCAGGGACAAGCAGGGGCAGGTAAAGGGGCTCAGACAGAGACAGGCACAGAACCTGTCCCAGCACGAGTTACTGCTGCCCTGGGACTGCATTAGCTCACACATTCCTCCCTTGAAAGCTTCTTTTTATTGAGTGTACACTACAGATTCCTCCTAGCTAGCACTCCCTTTCTGGCTCCATCTCACTTGGAGAGGGAATAAACCAGAGGGAGCTTTTCTGGGGATGATGAGAGAGGTTTTGGCTAATGCCCTGTGCTGCCAGCCTTCACCTGCTGGCCCAGTGCTGGGATCTGGTGGCCCTCTTCAGGAGCACAGCCTGGCATTCAAAGGTCTCCTGGGAGGTTCTGAGTCAGCAGAGGCAGAGCAGGGCTTCACCCTGAGCCACCAGAGAGGCTCTGGGACTCAGGAGGGATGCTGGACACAACAGGAATTCATCCTGCAAGAGCCTGGAGAAGCAGAAGGTGGTGGGTGCAATGGCAAAGCAAAGATTGCTCAGAGATTGAACAGCTTGGTGGCCAGGGGCTCACAGGGACCTCCAGGCTGCTGGCTTGGCTCTGACATCCTCACCCACTGAGCTCCACTGGAGACAACAGTTTTAGCTGCAAGATCTGGTTTTGGAATCAGATGCTAAAGGAAACCAACAGGGAAGGAAGATGGATTTTTTTACAAAAGCCTGTAGTGACAGAACAGGGGGAAATGGCTTCAAACTGAAAGGGAGTAGGTTTAGATCAGATATTAAGAAAAAATTTTTTCACTGTAAAGGTGGTGGAGCCCTGGCACAGGGTGCCCAGAGAAGCTGTGGCTGCCCCTGGATCCCTGGAAGTGTCCAAGGCCAGGCTGGATCGAGCTTGGAACAACCTAGATTTTAAATTTGGGCTCAAAATGCTACCAGAGGAAAATGATAAGGAGCAACAGTCCCCAGTAAACTCAGTTCTATAAAGATCATCCCATTGTAGAATGTTCAACTCACAATTTTTTTATATGAATACAATTCCACAGAGAAAAATGGAACTTAATAGAGAAACTAGGTCTGGTTTAGAACAAGGTGTTTTACTAAATGCAGCCTTTGCATTTAATCAATATTAAAATAACTGTCACTAACCTATTGTGCATGCCTGAATTAGTGAGGATGAACAGAATTTAACTGTCTGCATTTAAAAAGAAGTCTCAAAGGCTTGAGAGGGATTTTTAATCCCTGAAAATCTGATTCTGATTCAAAACCACACACACCAAAAAACTCCCCAGGCCCCACCAACCCATATACATGAAAGTCTTTACCAGAAAATCATTCTGCTGCTTATATGCCACAACATTTTGGTGAATTTTGTGCATCTTTTTAGCCAAAGTTGAGCCAGACAGCACTGGAAGCATCAGGACCAGCACAGGGGGCAGTGATTAAATGTGAGAGCAGGGGAAGGGCAGTGAAAGGGGCAGGGGTACATCCACTGTGCCCACACCCTGTGGGAGCAGAAATTTGGGAGCTGGGTGCCCCTGGCTGTTGGGGTCACCCTGCCCAGGGGCCAGAGCTGCTCCCACTGGCTTTGGCCATCAGGAACATCCTCAGGATGGATGGCTACAAGCTGAAGCCAGGCCAGTTCTACCTGGAGAGGCAGCACACAGGGTTTAGCAGAAGCTGTCATTTGAAATGAGACTAAATCTGGGGAAGGTGTCTAAGAGCTGATCTCCTGCCTGACCAGAGCCTGAGGGGCAGCCATGGCATCGTGTGGCACCTCAGGAGACAGGCTGGCTTTTCCACCTCAGGAATTCGTGTATATCAAATATGAGCTTCATTTTTATCCTCTCCCACTGTCCAGAGATGTCAGAAATCAGTATAATTGCACAGACTGTCAAGACTCCCTGGGAATTATGTGTATTTTCTCTCTCATACAGAATCCATCTTTCCTCTGAATAATTACTGCCAGAGCTGAATCAGAGCCTGCCAACGTTGCAGAAAAGAATCCAACCCTTTTCTACAAACTTTGAAAACAAATATGACTTCACTTTGCTGATTTTTTTCCCTTAATTTTTTTTACATCCACTGTCATTTGATTCTCATTGAAAAACTTGAATGAGTTTAGGGAAGGCGTGGTACATCAGGATCTTTGGGCAGATGCTCAGCTGGTGTACAATTGGCTTCAGAAAAGCCCTGATCACTTACATCCTGAAGATGCCTCACAGTGAATTTGAAAAGCTCTCTTGGAGATTATTCACCTCATGTGAATGCCACTGTTCCCACCAGCTATGTCATTTTAAGGATTTTAGCTATTAAGTCAGAGGGCAGACAATAGGATGGGACAGAGCCCAAGCAATTAACTCTTCACTAGGTTTTGTTACTGAATCCTGAACTGGACTCCCACAGGGAACCTGTAACATGTTAGTCAAAAGAAAAAGGGCAAAATTTTAAATAAATAGAAGTTTGGAAGATGAAATGAAACAGCAGCCCATGATTTGCACAGAGAAACTTTAAGAAAAACCCAACAAAACAAAATAAAACCCAAAAGGACATTAATTGAAACCTTTAATCCCAACAAAGTATTCATCCTGAGATAATTACTGCCATAAAACCCTCTGACACTGACAAGAGAACTGTCTTCAAAAGTTACATACGTAAGCAGCTTGGAACTTGAGAGAGGAGCTGGCAAGGATGAAATCCTGCAGAGATGTGGAGAGGAGAGAAGATTTTGGAGGGAACTGAGCCTTTCAGTGTTAGGTCATTCCTCTGTGAAAACATGTTTTCATCTGTCAGAGACTGAAAGAGGAAAAGGATGGGGAAGATTTGCCAGCAGAAAGTCAGTTCCTCTTATAAATAAGAAACCAGTGGGTATAAAAAAATAGTAGCAACAAACTGGACCTTAAAGGGCATTTGGGACAAACGTCAGCAATACAAAATGGTTAAAACTGAAATCACACAATTCCTTACTCATGGTGCATGAAGTGCTGCAATCTAAAAATCTCCTGCTGGGGTTCCTCTGCTCTTCCCAATTACAAACCTTTCTGAAATGCACAAAATTAAAGTTGTCACTGTCCTTTTCTCCAGCCCTGCTCATTTTGGCACTTCCCCAAAAGATGACAGCGACTCTTGGGGCACAGCACTGCCCAGTCCCTGCTCCACAATCGCTGGGTTTGGTTTGTATTCCTAGGAAATGTCACCTGCTTTTAACAGAGACAAGGCTGGCTGATACCTTCAGTCACCTTCTCACCCTCTGTGCACTGGATAAGGAGCTTTAGACTGACAGGTAAATGCTCTTACAAAGATGCCAAAGTCTCTTTTCCTCTCCAGGAATATTGTTCCAAGCCCCCCAAAAGTGATGTCCATCCATCACTGCCTCTGGTGCCAAGAGCTGTCCTGGGAAAATGCTCCAGTCCATGCTCATGGTTCTTTCCTACTGATTAGTAATTCCTATATAGGTTCAGATAAAAATGGCTTTGCCATGTTTTTCCTGAACATTCCCCACAGCAAAGGGATTTACTCATCAGCAACTCATTTTATTGATGTATTTTTAAATGTTTTTAGCAGTTGTATAACTAAACATTTCTATAACAAATGAAAATTTGAAACAAAACAATTTGGGTATTTTTCACTTTTTTCTCATCAAGCGTGATTTTTTACTTTGGAAGTCACATAAAACCTTGATATACAGAGGGGTAGTGCTCTGAAAGTTACACTTAGTTACTTTGAAATATATTCTTTAGTAAGGCAAAAATTCAGACTGCTTGTTTCCCTTTGTTGGCCTTTCCAGCAGCCAGGGATGAACTGTGGCATTTTTATTTACCTGGGAATAAATCTGCCAAAAGGCACCTTTAGAAGTTCTCACCAAGGGGGCAAGAAGCCATGAGAAATGCATGTTTTGGAAAGAGAGTGAAATGGACTCTTTTAGAGCAGATATTCCTGATACACGTGAGGTTAAGTGACAAATCCCCAGACAGAGCCAGACCTGTGAGCACAGACCAGGGGCACTGGAACAGCCTGGCCAACTCTGATATTGGGAGAGGGAAATTCATTTCTCTTATGAGAGGAGAGCTAAGCAAAAACTGCCTTACTGAACCCAGAACTGATTTTGGGAGGGAGCTGCCCTGACATTGCATCATCTTTATTTATGTGAGCAATTTATCCTCTCCTGGGATAAGGACAGGATGGTGCTGAGAGTCTGAGCTGGACTTGGGCTAAACCTGCAAGTGAGGGAGTCGAGAACACTCAGAGCATCTCACCCAAACTCCTGGGAGAACAAGCCCAAGAGCTGAACAAAGCAGCCCCCAAACCCATGGGATGTGGGGGCGCTTTTTGGGATGCCTGTGCCAGAGCCTCCCCCCTTGGAGGAGCTGTCAGGGTGAAGGTGAGGGTCCTGCCAGTGCCAGATTCAATATTCTCCTTGTTTTCCTGCATTTCTGACCCTGAGGAGCTGGATGCAGCTGTGGAGATGCTTTGGGGCCAGCACAAGAGGAAAGCTCCCTGTGCCTGTCCTGCTCAGGGTTTGAACAAAACCACGTCCTGTGCGGAGCTGGGTCTCCACAGCTGCCGCCACCACGGGCTCTTGTCACTGCTTACAGACATCAGATGCTTCCACCAAAAAATTAAACCCACTGCTGTGTTTGTTTTCCAGCTGCAAATGCAGAGGCTGCTTCCAGCTGAGCTAAAGCTGCTCTGGGCTCAGAATTGTCTTGAGTAGAAATTTCAGCACCACGGCAGGTGCACATGGAAAGAGAAATCACTCAGTTTGGTATCCCCTCAGGGGGGATGCTGTGGAGCTGAAGGAAGAGTTTAATTCCCCATGCAAGAGTTAGAAGTTTTAATCACAATAATAAATGATTATTCCAGCATATCTGTTATCCCAGCTACACCAGTGTCTCTACCCAGCTGTGTGCCCAGTACTCTGTAATTTACTTAAATATGCTGAAATCATGTAAAATTCACAGACAACAACTTGCTGCTGACCAGAGCCACCCACCCCAGCAGGTGCTGAGGTTATACCTTTGAAATCCACCAGAAATAACTTTTCCTGTCTTAACTTTTCACTGATTCTTTCTTCTTCCTACACACAGTCACAAAAGATAAGGTGCTGTGATTTCTGCTGGTACCCAGGAATGCTGCCAGCTATTCCCTGGGGATTTTTGGCACAAGCACCCTCTGATCCCCAGGTTAATGCAGAAACAGTTTTCCTTCTGCTGCTCCAACACGGGAACACTTTGCAGTTTCTGTGTGCACATCAGATCTGCTCCCAGCACTCTCTAGGGAACAAATCTCCCCTTTACTCTCAGTAATTAAGGCAATCCTTCAGCACAGAAATAAACTGAACCAGACTTGACCATGACCAAGTTCTGAAGCAGACCCCACTTTCCAGCATTAGATGCAAATTAAAGCTTTAAATCACACTTATTAATGCATTTTCAAGCATTTCTCAAATCAGAACAGATTTCAAGTGAGGTGTGAGCTCATGTTTAATGATGACCTGAGCTCCAACGTTTATAAGAAAACTGGGCACTCTCAATGCCCTTCTTTCCTTTCCTGTAGATATTTATAGCTGATGCTAAAATCCATGTCTGAGATCATTCCTGCTTGGTGCCTGGGAGCTGCCACTCCTTCAGGACTGAAAATAGGGAAAGAAGAACCCGGCCCCTTTGGCAGAGGTGATTTCACTGCGCAGAGGCTGCTCCCAACCCTCTCCATTCGCTGAGCTCTGCTGCCCTCTCCTGCAGCAGCCGGAAACTCCCAGGATTTCAGTGAAATAATTCGATATTAAAGCTGCTATGGTGAGATGTTTAAACTAAGAGGGGATGGGGCAGAAGTTTTAGGATAGGGAAAATTTAAGCTGAAAATGGAAAGTGCTCATGACAGTGTATGGAGCACAGCAAGGGGCAAAATAATGATAATTACAATAATGCTAATATGATAATGCTAATAGTGATAAAAATAATTGTAATACAAATAATAGGAACAATGGTAATACATTAAATAATCATATAATCATTAAAGTTGGAAAAGACATCCAAGATTAACAAATCCAGCTTTTAACTTAATACCACCATGCCCACTAATCCAGACTGTCCCCAGGTGCCACATCCACTTGTTTTTTGAGCACTTTCAGGGATGGTGAATTCATCACTTCACTGAGGAGCCTGTTCCAGTGCTTAACCACTATTTTAATGAATAAATCTTTCCTAATATCCGACCAGAGTGTCCCCTGGTGTATCCTGAGGCCATTCCTTCTCCTCCTGTCCCTGTTCCCACTGTCCCCTCCTGTCAGGGAGTTGTGCAGAGCCACAAGGTCCCCCCTGATCCCCCTTTTCTCCAGGCTGAGCCCCTTCCCAGCTCCCTCATCCACTCTCCAGGGATTTATATCCCTGGATTCATTTAAGATGTTATCACAAGGTGCTGGAGTTTCACAGAAACACAAACATTTTAAAAGTTCATCAAACATGAAAATGTGGAGGAATGGGAAAGAGAAAAATGTGCTTTGCAAATAATCTTGTGGCCGAGGAATTTGCCTGCAAAGCAGTCAGAAAGGATAAACAGATGACTTCAGTTCAGTTCAAAGAATGTGCCTTGGCTTTTTGATGAGATGGTTGTGGCATAAAACAAGAATAAACTCCCTCCACACTGGCTTAGTCCTACTGGGACAAAAAGCTGCTACCAGAAAACATCACATCCAGGTGATCTCTGACAAATTCCCTCCCTGCTCTCTTTCCATATTAGCCAGGCTGCTTCTCCTTGCATTAATATACCTTTTAATCAAAGCCAGGCTTAACTTTGCAGTGGAAAAAGCAAGCAGATGCTGAGGTAAACCACAGAGAAGAACTGGAAGAAACAGAAAGAAAAAAAAGGCTCCTTGGCTTGATAAGGATTTAAGAACTATTTTTCTAGAGGGAAGGGAGAAAGAAAATGCTCCATTTATATCCAGCTTGGAAAAATGGCTATGCCTGCCTTCTTTTCCCAAATGTAGGAAGCACGGGCTGGTTTGTACAGCATTTTCATGTGCCAGCTCCTATTTAGTTGTACAACATAGAAAAAGCAAAAACAATCAATGCTGACAATCTGAAAAGCAATCTTCAGATTGTGGAAATGAAATTTTTGTGCTGTCAGCAATTAAGAAACAAGCACCCCAAACAAGCCAACAAGTACTCCACATCAATCAGCTGTTCTAGGGAGGGATTGTATGCAAACAGAGACTGAGATCCAGTATTGCCATTACTGTAGGTAACAGTTAAAATTCCAGATGCAAGTAGTTATTGAAATAGAACACAGTTGGAAAGAAAAGACTCATATATTTGAGGGGAGGGAGAGGCTTGTGTTGGTTTTTTTGGTTGGTTGGTTTTTTGGTGTTTTGGGTTTTTTGTTGAGGGAGGGAGTGTTTTTTGGTGTGGTTTCTTTTTTGGTTTTTTTGGTTAGTTTTTTTTTTTTTGTGTTGGCATTTTTTTGTTTTGGGTTTTTTTGTTGAGATTTACAGCTGCCTTTCAAACATTCAGTCTATTGCTTTAATAAATGCCCTCATGTTCCCAAGGCAATTTTCCTCTTCAAAAGAAAAGTGGTTGCTTACCAAACCACTGAGGAAAAAGTTCATTTAGGAGCTAGGAAGATAATACCAAAAGCTGGTCTTGAAAGAACGACATCTGCAGCAGCAACCTGGCTGCTTTTTCCTAGCACAAGGAAATGCTGGAGCTGAAGCAACACAAAAGAATTTCAGTAAATCCAGACAAGAGACACGAAGCTCTGGAGAAGCTCAAAACTTTCTGAAATAGTTGGTCCTGCAGGTTACATAAAACACCAGATGAAACTTGCCTCTTATATAAAGCATTAGTAGAGACAGAAAACTAAAAGGTAAAAAGAGGTGTGGGTATAAAAGTTCACAAACAATGCTGGAAAACAGTATTTCCAAAGGGTCACCAAATTACACCATTGTTCATGAGCCTGTGGTTGGAGTCCAAAAGGAGGAAAAAAAAAAGATTTACTCAGTAGGGCCATAAATATGAAACCAGTTTGAAAAAATGACCACACACACACACAAAAAAAAAAAAAAAAAAAAAAAAAAAAAAGAT
>VXBI01001933.1:112000-273569 GCA_013397375.1 Toxostoma redivivum
AAAAAAAAAAAGCAGAAAGATGATCTGTTTTTGCAACTGAAATCTGTTACCTGTAGCTTTTTATTAGTTAGCAAGTGAAATAAAAGCCAGGCAAGTCTAATACAACTCTATTATCTCCTGCTACACCAGGGTGAAAAGAAGTAACACTGCATTTTTTTAAAACCACCTGTTGGCACCTGTTCTGCCCAATGTATAACACTATCACTCAATAAACCTCTGGAAAGCAGCCACTGAAACACAGTTTGCAGGGGGAACCTTCCTGACCTGCAGCCACTCTGTACTAAATGAAGTAGCTGTGACAATGACATGGGGAAAAAAAAAAGAAGAGGAAGAAAAAAAAAGAAGCATTTTCAACCTGGGGATCTGATTTCCAGAAAGAAAACCTTCAAGTTGGGCCAATGAAGTCAGACTGGAGAAGTGTTTAACAGCTTTGCCTTCCCCACCTGCTGAGTTTGGTCTGACAGGAATTTTGCTTTCCCTGCAGCATCTGCCCATGAGCTGTTCCCTCCCATCATCCACAATCCCTCCTCTTGCTGCATTTGCAGGGAAGGAGGAGAAAACAGGAAGGTGAAGGGGGATGTTTAACCTATGAAAGGGGACCAATCATTTCAATGAATAGCATGGAAATAAACTTAGTATCGCTTAATTGCAATTGCTTCTCTAAGATTTACAAGACTGAAATAAACTTACTTACCTTCTGTGACTGTACTTTAAACGTGCTGCTTCCCTCCTTTGGGGATCCACACTTTTCCTTCTCTTCCAAATTGTTACAACCAAGCCAGAAAGCCATTTTAAATCTCAAAACATAAAAAAAACCCTCATGCTAATAGCAAGTTAAACACAAAGAAATTCTAGAATTTATTAAAAAATCCCCAAACTTTAACAACTAAAATCTAGATGCTCTATTTCAGCTACATCTGCATGTTTTGTTTTTATTGGATGAATCAGATGAGGTGCCAGCTGTAATCCCTCTAAGTGTGCCTATGACTTCCACCTGGATGTTAAATTTTACCCTTTCCAGTATTTCCCCTTTCAATTGGTCATTCCACACCCAACTCATTACAACTTAATTTGTTCAGATGGGCTGGGGAGGCAGGAGAATAAGAGAGAACAGGGCAGAGGTCTCTATCACAGGAGGTTGGCAGCCTTTTGATAATCAATTCTCTGTATTTATAAAACTCCAGCCCCTGTTTGTTACTATTAAAATTTGCTGGAAATCACTTAACTTAGACTGACAGTTAAGCTGTGAGGATGCACTTTGGTAGGAGAGCTTAATTCACCACACATAAGAAATATTTGTCTGAAACATGTTTCAAGAGGTAGATGTTGCCTTTTGATTAAAGGAGCAAAACTTGAGAGGGAGGAAAGCACTCTGCACATGGACAGCAAATTTTGACTGCACATTCTGCCAAGCTCTGCCCATCCTCAGGGAAGGCAGGATTCAGATCTGCAAAGAGAGTTTGTGCTGTCCTTCCACAAGAACTTTAATCCACCAGCCTGCTTCTAAAAATTTTAATTTAATTTCATATTTTTAAGGTGTTTCTTTTCCCCTGGAATCAACAGGAGTGGATGAAATGCACTTTGCCTGTGAGGTAACTGTGAGATCCCAGCTACACAAAGCAAGGACAACACGGCACTAACTCGTGCAAGGGGGTGGGAAGTTGGAGAAGAATTTGAATCAGCTTGGGAAATGAACAGATATTGACTTTGCAATTTAATCTTTCAGTGCTCCAGCCTTTGGAGAGGTGAGAATACAGCTCTGCTAAACCCCTCCTGTAGTAAAGCTGTCCTTTAAATAAAATTATTCTGCCTTGAGTATCTACAAACACCTCAGCATCATCAACCTCCTGGTTTTGTTTTGCCATTCTCCCATTCCTACAGAAGCTTTTAAACACTCTTTTCCCATCCTTATCTTTCCTCATTCCTATATTTCCCCTTCCTTATCTTCAGTGTTTAAGTAGAAACTGAACAATTTACTACCAGAATTCTCAATTCAAAAATATCAGTGGGTCAGTATCAGTCTCATTAAAGAATTTTATGCCACTGCTTGGATCTATGTATAAAAGTTTTTTTACCCTGAACTCATTAATAAATGGTTCCCATAAATATCAAAGCTGTGATGAATTATTCTGAGAAAGAAATTATTCTAAGAAACCCCCCCCAAACCCTAATCTTTTGTAAGCTATTATTCTTCTCATTCTGTCCTTAAATTTTTAGTTGAACTTTTAGATTACAATTTTGGGCAGCAAGTGATCATCCAAACCAAATCCTCTCCCCATTGAAGAATCTGTGATTGTCCTAATTTTCTGTCTCCAGAGTCAGCTACACCAAAAATGATCTCTCAGATTATTTGCTCAGACACTCAATATCAACACTCTGGGCCAGGTTTCTTGATGTATAATAAATGCCTCTCTCTGGCTGCAGTATCTATAAACTGGCAGACTGCATTTTAATGAAAGTAAATGATAAATAATTTGCAATACAGTACTAATCATTTTTACACTGCAATCACGAATTTAGTGTAGTCATTTTCCCTAATTATTCCCCCTGAATCAATTCTATGAATATGTGTATATAAACACATCCACACACTATTAAATTGAATTTTTTGAGGAGTTCTTCAGAAACTGACCCAAGTTAGGCAATTTTAGACACTGTTGGTCAATATGTTCAATTTGCAGGCTGCCTTTATTGTGAAACACATCGTGATCCAATTAAAATTCTAATTAGGGCCTGTCTTTACTGAAGCCAAGCTGAAATACCATTTTCTAGACTTTTCACTGACAGCATAAGTAAATAATTATCATAAAACTGAAACAATTCAGACTTTTTTAAAGAATCAAATCAGGAAATGAAAATAAATAAGCCCATTTTTAAAATTCAGCCCTGCCAAGAGTCCCAGGACAATATTCACTGTAAGCTTCCCTCAGGTTGTACAACCACCAGTGGAATGTGAGCACACAGACAAGGAGAGAAACTGCCTGTGAGACTGACTGAGCTCCAGAGATGAACACATTTCAAATGCTTCACTGAACTGAAGACAATTTATGCATCCCTGCAGACTCAATCTTAAGGTTTTTTTGGTTTTTTGTGGTTGATCATGGAAGGCCAAAATTATTCATATAAAACAATGAGAGGGATAACCAGCCTTAGTTGTGCTGCAAGATTTTCTCCAACGAGAAGTTCCTCATCTAGATAACCTAAATGCCCCAAAACCTCCCTATTTCCAAGGTTTCCTGGCCTTCTGCAAATGAATCTTTAAACAGGTAACAAATGGTCTGCTAATCAAACATCCCAGTTAAATAATACAAGGCTGGTGTTCAAAGACAAACACATGAAGAATCTCTGTATATTGACCTGCAAACACAATTTTACCATTTCCTTGTTGCCAAGGATGGCCAAACACAGGTTCCAGTTATGGCTTCACTGCAGACAGAAGCTTCAAAATGCAAAACTGAGAAATAGAGATCATAAACCTCTGGGGCTACTTGCAGTATTCACAGTGCTTTGAGGAAGGAATTCTCAAGGGGGTTTTAGAGTTCAAATCATATTTATTTTAAAAATTCATTCAGTTAATTTTCTAGGTTGTGAGCACAGAAAGGGAGGGGGTTTCTTTCATCACTTATTTCTGTGCTTTTCAAAACTCAGGATGTGCAGACCGTGTCCTGCTCTAATTTAACCCATACAAATTTTGCTGCTAAAGCCTGGGAATTAATACTGCCCAAACACAATGTTTCATTAGAACTAATATGGAAAATGTGACTCATATGTACAAAGGGTAATCACTTCCTCTATTAAACCCAGCCCTGAGCCATTGTTCCTGTCCAGAAGGCAAAATGACAACAGTTGCACAAGCAGCACTCAATTCCAGGGCAACAGATGATGGGTTTGTATTAAATCAGGACACACAGAGGTTTTAAAAATATTTTTATTATTGTAATGAGACTGCAATATTATCTAAATAAACTTTTCCATCACTATTACATTCTATTTTCCTCATATAGGTTCCAGTTGGGAATGCCACAAAGTATCCTGCAATCTGCACACTTAAAAGTTTATAGAAACATTCAGTATTAAAAGGCCTTTGCAATATGTATTAAAAAAAAATAAAAATCAGAGTTATAAATCCAAGTGTATACTGAAGGAGATTTATTTTAGAGACCCACTGACAAACAGCTTCATGACCTGTCCAAGAACAAGTTTGGGTGTACTCACAACAGCTCTGTGGGAGCCTTGACCACAAGGGCTGCTGCAAAAGCAAGAGCAAGGATTGAGCAGAGTTGCACTCAGTGTGAGCCAGAATTTAGGCCACTGCTAATTACAATTAATTTTGCTTAATTCTGTTGCTCATGTAATACTTAAGGCAAATTTCCTTGTATACTCATTTTCCCAAGCTAAAGCAACAACGTAAGCACAGATCACAATACATTGAACAAAAGGTATTTTGTGGTTATTTATGTAAGATGTGGCAAGAACAAATACAACACATTGCAGTTATAATTCCTACTTTTCTGCTTAGAATGATGAAACTCCCTTTTCCAGTTTGTATTCAAAAGGATTTGAGCAATCTACTCTTTCCAATTTTATCAGAAATGTTATTTAAGATTGGAACCAAAAGTTTTCTGAGGCTGGAGATGTCCCAAAGCTGATGAAAGTTCTCAGTGCATATCCACAAATCCTTGAACAAAAGGAGAATCCAATGTACTGTTACTGTAAGTAGACAACACAAAACTACATTTAAATGGAGAGACTTCTATAGGATTCTTTTCACAACAACAAACTCAACTTCAGTAGCTCTAATAAGCTGGGAAAAAGAAGAATTTAGGTTTTTAGCCTAAATGTCACAGTCTTCAGTTTGCAAGGGCAGTGTACCATCAGCAGCCACTCCTCAGCTGTAAAATTTCTCATCAGTAGAAAAGAGACATCTGTCATTTGAAATAACAACACAAACAAGCACTGAAATACCAAAATACTGGCAAAAAAATCAGAAAAGAGGCTTTTGGTGCCATTCTTGTGTGTGTGGACCATAAGATACATTAGCAGGAGTATGTCATGGAAAAGCCATTGTTTGGCTTTGCACATTGCTTTTTTCACCTTTTGTTAATCCATAATAAAACAGTTCCTGGGGACAGCACCAGCAGTGTCCTGACCCTGCTGCTCTGGAGGTAAAACCTTTCCCATCTTTTGACAGGCAGAATTCAGTCCCCAGGGTGTGCAGGGAGGGCACACTTGAAAATAAAATGGGATATAACAACCCCTTAACTGAAAAAAGTGATGTGTCACAGATTTCTGGAATGTCTGGAGAGCATCATTTTTAAGTGAACCTGTTAAAGATTCCATCCCAGGCAGTTATGGAAATGACAATACAGTGAATTGATTTAAAATAACAGCAATTTTAAACAATAAATTGGACTGGAAAAAACATGATGTTCCAGGAAAGAACTGTGTGCTTTGTGATCTCTATTTATTTTTAAATATATTTATATTTTTACAGTACAGACTCAATCATTTTTACATATAAATACAACAGTATTGAAGTCCTATTAAGATTTGATTTTTAGAAGAAAATGGACCAGACTTTTACACAGGTATGGAAGTCTTTCAGCACATTTTTAAATTTGATTCCTGCTACAGTTGAAAAAGTGGAAATATTATTGTATAACTTTATCATAAGCTTCTTTCCCCTCTTTTGAAAGTGCAGACAAATTTAACAAAAAAGCAACACCACAGTTCTTAGTCCTGACTTTGAACACATTTAACAGTATTTGCTCAAATCACACAGACCAGCAATTACAGTGATTCAAGAGAAAAATGTATCTTCACCCAGTGGGATCCCAGTCTGCCAGAAAACCTCACAAACATGGAATTGTCACTCCTGTGTCACCTCCTCCTTGGGCTCTTTGAGCTCAGTCAGAAGCTCCTTCCCACTCTCCCCTGCTTTTGAGGCAAAGAGAGCAGCTCCCTCCTTAAAGCCCAGGAGCTTCAAGCTTCTGGCATAATCTGCATACACAGCATGGATCAATTTATGTAAATGAAGCATTAAGGAAAACACAAATTAACAGCAACACTAAAAAACCTCAGAACCCTTTTTTCCCCTCTTCTTACTCCTTGGCTCTCCCAAGGTGAAAATGCTGACCACTGCTACTAATTGTCCTAATCCATTATTTTTCAGCACAAACAAGAAAAAAAAGTTGCTTTAAATCCTCCTATTGAACTCATATTAGTATTTATAAAGCAACATGCAGAGCACTGAGAACTAAACCAAACACATCTCAGATTTGCTCAAGTACCTACCATGATACAATGGCATAAATTGCAACAGAAATTTTAATGTCACAATAATTAGACCTGAAGTTACCTACATGACTACTTAGTGGCATTTTTTATTTACAGGTTGATGACTCCATAGGTACTATTTACATATGCATTATTATTTATAGTATATAATATAAAAGTTTGTGCAACTGCTCAGCTTTCCAGAACTAATATGAAGATTTAGTGAGCAAAGACAGCATTTCAGAAAAAGGATATTTGTATCATCATTAACTTCAAATGCCCCATACTTCAGACAGGCTTCTACAAATAAAGCTGCTCTATCAAAGTACCTCATGCTGTTAAATGGGGATAAAAAAAGAGAGTAATTTGTTATAATTGTTACAAATATTGTTATAAAAATAAAAGTTTGTTGTAATTGTTGAAATATTTGTTAGGATACAAAACAGAAAAGTATTCCACAACATCACACCAAAACACTTGCAGGGAGGCTTTCCAAAACTTTTTTATATCTCCCTTTCCTCCTTGCACAAAAGAACTGACACTTGCTATAAATTTTTCAGAAAGATCAGGGCTAAAGTTACTCAGAAAAAATCATAAATACCATTACTGCTTGGTCCATGGGTGTGACTGTGGTGTTAGGGTGTTAACCCTTTAGCTGCAGCAGAGTAAAGAGACACAGTCACACGGTCATTCTCGAGATGAAAGAGAAGGCGAGAAGAAGACGAAGTTTATTCAGAAAACTCACTGCTTAAGTAGCATGACTCACAACAATGAGAACAGAATAAAGATGATTGGTCCAGAGAGAAGACACCCCATTCCCAGGGTCTGTTAACAGCAAACAGGTGTCTTTATCTTTATTATTAATTCCTCTGTGTTTTGACCAATTTATCTTTCCTGGGAAAGGCTTCTTGGCCTTCAGCTGAAAAACAGCTTATCACCCTGAGAAATGGCTCAGAGAACAGAGCTGAAAGGCTCGGGCCTGGAATAATTTTCCAGGCAGTTCTCTAAAAGGATACTACACATGGGTGCTGGCAATCTTAAAGCCTGTAGTAAAATGAAATGCCAGTAGTAACCCAAAGGTTAAAATTAACTAAAGAAAAACATGCTAAAATAGAAACAGATGTCAGAAATAAGTGTGGACAGGAGAAAACACAGGTTGTGCTGTTCCACCTTTACCTGTGCAACATCTCTGCAACTTTTGTGAAGCAGCCAAGGGACAGGAGGACAAGAATGGCCTTGGATTTCTGGTTGACCTGCGGGGAGCAGAGGTGATCGACCCAGCGCCGCAGCACATCCGCGCACTCCTCCGAGCTCAGACGGACCTGCAGGACACAGCAGAGCCTGAGCCCTCCCCACTGCCACACACACAGCACTCTGCTGCTGCTGGTCCTCCTCAGGGCAGCCCTCTGAGCAGAAACAACAGCATCTGAAACCATCATTTTTAAATAAAAAGTACACATGTTCCTTGAGTTAATACTGCATTAAAGAAAAGTAGAGATAACTGGGTGTAAAAATACTTTGGTCATTCCATTTTCACATGTGGTTAATATCATTTTTTCCCCAAGATGTCCTAAAGTTTTTCTAAATCAAGAAGTTACCCTTCATCCTTTACTGAAGGATGGACAAAAAATCTTTATTTTTCTGAAAAGCAGCACTCTCATTTAGAAAATCTAAGTACAACTTCTTCCATTCTTTCTTCAGGAAATGTAAAGAAACTTTACTTAAAAGACACTGAAAAATCCTTACTGACTCCCACCTATTTATAATTTGGATAATTAATGCTGTGTCTGGGTGGTTTTGCTGCAATTTTGGCTGCACACAAAAACAGAAGGTGATGCAAATTTATCATGTGGGTGGTGGTAATTTTGAAATCAGCTCACACACTACATACATGCATACAGCCCAGCACAAAGTCACTGTCCAGTTACTCATCAACATCCAGGAGTGGGCTTTTGTAGTTTATTACCAACTTTATACTGCTGCAGCTACATGGACTTTCCCAAACTGCTGAGAAATTAGGAAATTGAGGATTACAAGCCTTTTTAGCCCCCAGTCCTGTAATGTGAACAATGAGGGCAGACCTGTGTGGTCAGAAGGCTGAAGAATCTGCCAGCACTGATTGAGTGGACTGGCTTCTCAGAGCTCAGTGGTATTTCTAACTGATGTTTCATTTATTTAGGGAACTTCAGCAGCCTCCTCAGCCTCCCTAAGCACAGATGCTGAGTACTGGGGGATGCTATCAGCCCAGGAAGGGAGGAATTGCACACCTTGGCCAGCCACGCTGCACGGTTCCACTCGCCGTAGGTCTGCAGGTAGCGACAGGCATCTGCAGCCTTGTCAATCAGACACAGCAGCTGCACCCCCTCTGCAACACAAAAATGCACTCCACTCAGGAAATCCAGGCAAAAGAGCTGCTATCCAAGTGTGGAAAAGGGTCTCCATATCCTCAGCACATGAAGATGTTGAGACTGCTCTCAGTATAACCTGGGTGTCAGTTACTGCATCGTTGTTCTGGGCTACAGAGGCCACACAAAGCTCTCGTTTCTCTTTGTTCTGAAATCAAATTTAGGGGCTCACAGGACTTCACATCATAGAGACATAATGATCTTTGTAAATTAAATAAACAAATTTCATAGGTAGTTCTTTATTTTAAAGTTGTCCACAGTGCAATTATTAACAGTCTACAGAGTGGAAAGTAATTTTTCCAGGCAAGTAAAGACTTTTAACTTTCTCAGCATGAGTATTTCAGTTATATGGTTAAAACTGAAATATTTCAGTTATGTTTCAGCTCTTGCATTAAGCAAAAACCTATACTTGTAAGAAAACACGTTATGAGAAAAGTTGTGAACTGAAAAGGAGACAAAATCCGTATTTCATGTTTTGTCACAGGACACCAAATTTTAGTTAATTCTTTAATTAGAAAACTGGAAAATACATATTATGTGCTCAGCTTCTTTTTGTACCAACAACTGCTAGAAGTTTTACTCCAGAAGTAAGTTTTCCAGTAAAAATAAATCAATACAAGCTGGATTTTACAACTCAGTTACTGATCATCTTTGTGTTAACTACTCTGTGTAGTGTCTACTACAGCACACTCAACACAAGATCTAGCACAGCAGGATTCACTCCTATTTCCACTGGCATGCTTAAAAATGATGAGAATGATCAGCTTACAAGCAAAGAAAAGAGATATTTTACCTGCAAGCTTTCCATTAGCTATCATGTTGGTTGCCACCAGTTTGATGGTGCTTTGAGACGGCCCTGAGGAGGTGACAGTTGTGACCAGGCAAGCTTTGAGTGAATCACAGTAATAATGTGCATTCTCTGAACTGGTTTCCAGCAGTAATTGCACTGCTCTGTCAGTCTGACAAGAGAAAAAAATGCAACTTTGACCACAACATATTAATTTTGTTTCAAAGCCTTTCTATTTTACCCTTTTTAAGACATGGAACAAATAACAATGAAAGTTATTCTAAAATAGGTTACAAAAATATCTCCCTGTCTAGTAATGACCAAAATTCTATTTTAATAGGACATTTGCAGTAAGGACAGCATTGAAAACTCATCATGAATTTAACATAAGAATGCAAAAACCCTGCACTGGGTTCATACAAGTAGGAAATAAAAAATAAAGTTAGAAAAAGCTTTCCTTGAATAGGCTAAGTACACAAAACAGACAGGGAAGAAGAATAAAAAACTCAAATATTACCCACAAACCTGGCCCAAGAGAAGAAGTTGATCAGCACATTTCCTGGTATGATCATATGTTGATCTCTTCACTTCCTGGAGATTTACCCTTTCCAGCTGGAATTTCTAGACAAAGAAGGAAAAATATTTTAAATGTAAGCCTACCATAAGAAATAAAACCAGCCATTTAAAAGATATGTAAATATCTTGCCAGTTTTTGGAACAGCCTCTATTTTTAAGTACCAGGAATGTTTTAATCCAGACTGGTATGTTACTAATAAAAGTGAAATATGTACAGGGAAGTGAATGTTTATTGTGCTGATGATATTGCTATGAAATTTGGTTTTGAGCTCTTTGACATACCTGGAAGTAAGAGTTTTCACAGAGTACATCATAGCATATATCCAGAGGATTAACCAACTGCTCTTGAAGGACAACTGTGTCTGGTTTTGCAGGCTTTTCCTGGCATAAGCTGTGCAAATAGTGGGCAGCAATAGTCCAGAAATGCAGTTCAGATTCGTCCCCATACAGTCTGAGAAGACACAAAGCAGGATGTGAAACAGGTTTGTATTTTTTCATACACCACATAAAAATATGATATATTTCATTTTCTCAAGGACTGTGCATTCCTGTGGACAACACAAGTACTTTGCATTATCAGTGGGACAAACCACAAGAGAAAATTATGGAATGACATTCAACAAGGTAAATTACAACAGCAGTTAAACTCCAGGAATGTTCAGCATAGAAATATGTGGAAATTGATATTTATAATTATTTTACACTTAGTCACTGATATCCTCTTTCAACCACAAGTTACTAAGTTTGAAAATCATCTCTGAATACAGCCAGGCTATCATTAGCAGAGGAACCACACAGAACAAACACACTTGAAATAAACCCCAGGCCCCTCCCTGTTTGTACAGAACTATTGTGAAGTTCTAAATGACATTTTGGGGCATGAACAAATAACTGTAATGTGGCTGCCAGAACTGCAGTGCCACCAAGACTGAGGGAAGTGCCTTGTATGCAGCAAGCAAATAAAACTGTTTCAGTGAGGTAACATTTCCATTTTGATCCTAAAGCCACTCTACTACATGGGTAACAAAGAAGTTTAGGGACTGTGCTAAGTTAAAGGACAAATGGGTGAGTTCCTAAACTTCAGCTCATTCCTGAGCATTAAGAGCATCAAGATTTTCCTAGGAAATATTTCCTGTATTTATGTGAATCTCCACTACCTGGCAACCAGGAGACATCTCTGCAGGAGAGTAAAATCTGGATCAAGCAGAAGTTTCTTTATGTCACTGCAAAAGAGAAAGTGTTAAAGAATCTGTAAAACACTGGGCAGGTTTTTTTGTTTGGTTGGTTTTGAACACAAATTGGATACATCACATAAAAACTGAAAAGATCAACCTCCAAAATACACAGTTTCTTTTCTGAAATGAAAAAAAAAATATCTATGAAAATATTTAGAGCAAGAATTATATTTATTTTGAAATATAACTGATCTCCTGAGTCCATCAGGAACTCTTTACCCTTGCAATATAAGGAATCACCACCAGGGTGTATGCAAAGCTGCCAATTAGTCTGTAGTAATTCTACTAATTACAATATTAATTCAGCTACAAATAATCTTGCAGCTATGAAGTGTCATAGCAGAAGGGATGAACATGCACAAATTCAGGTTTTCCACAGATGTTTCAGACTGGATAAAAATAGGCTGTTACCTTTTCTATCCTACTAAATGAAAGGACAAAAGAAAAACGGACAAAATTGTCTATTTACTTGCTTCAACTATAATTTTCAAGGTTTAAATTGAAAATAACAAAATCTGTTTTCTGTGTAAATAGAGCAATGTGCATGAACATTACTCTGGAATTGTATCTTCAACAAAGGATTTTTGAAATCATAATTTTTTTCCTCAGAGCTCAAATATCTTAACAAACCTTGGAGTATTTAAGTAGCAGTCCAGTGCAGTCTGGATTAGCACAAAGAGCCTCTAAATCCCTGAGAAGGATGCTTAAAACATTCCAAATGCTCACAGGTCAGTTGCAAATCATGTACTGACTCTATCAGTACCTTTAGAGCACTAATTTTAAAATTATATAAAAATTATGAAAAAATCACATAAAAATTATATAAAATTACATTAAAATGAACTTTTTAAAAAATAAAAACTGTGATTAATCAAGTGTATCTCTAGAGAGGCAAAAAGCATTCTTTCTTCATTAACTGTCAATTGCCACAAACTTCAGATTTTTTGCCATCCCAGAACTTCATAGCTTAGACAAGTAACAATAGGAAAATTCTTACTTGGACAATGAATTCAATTGCTCTTGTAGAAGGTTTTTAATATTTTCATTCTCTGGATAATCACTGGATTAAAAAAAAAGAGGTTTTCTGCGTTACAAAAAGGACAGAATTATCTGAAATGATAGAGCTCTACTTGCAGGAGAAAAGCATAAGCACATACAGGGAAACAATCTTTCACATGCTTTTGGTAAGCCATTCATGCAGGATTCTTTATCCAGTTACCAATTCCAAAACACCAGTGAAAGATTGGCTTTGCTTTCACTCAACCTCACAATCAGTGCCAATCTTTCTTGTCCCATTTTTCTTTTTTTCATTAACCTTAAAATTACTAAAAATGGCAATGCCTAGAGCATTATTATGTGACCATGAGCCAATCCAGGACAGAGATGTGCTCCTCTGATGATGTGAATGTGGCTGTCCAGGAGCACACAGGTCTATCAGGATATCACAGTATCACCTGCAGTTACACTTTAGGAACAACTCTGACTGCTGCATTACCTTCTGGAACAAAGAGAACACCGTTTTTCTCAGAAGTAATATAATGCCATAAAAATATTGCCAGGACTTAAAGCAGGCTGCAGGTTTTAATAGCCAAGTGCTACTGAAAGCGAGAAGAAATACCTGACCTTAGAGCCTTATCTATTTATTACTTTTAGTAATAAACAAGGAACTAACTATATTTTTGACTGTCCCCAAGAGTGAGGAAACTGATACATCCAACATTTATTTGCACAGAAAGACTAATAAAAGATGTAGGCTTTAAAAAATAATAGTATGTTATATATAGATCTGTGTTTCTTCTTACATGTCCATAATATCTAGAGAATATTTCTCATCCCAAGGTTGATGCAGCAGGAATGCTTTTAAAGCTAATGAAGCCCTTGGAACAAGCAGGTAGGGACACCAGACAGGTTCTGAAACAAAAGGAAAAGATTCGTTGTCCAGAAGGCCATGTGCAATAATGCTGTGATTATTGATCAGAAAATGCACCACAGAAAATGCACCAGCAGAATATGTACATCAGAAAATGTCCCAGCTTCTTTGCAAGCACTAGGAAAATCATAAATAAATGTCTTTTCACACACCCAGCACAGGCTGCTAGACATAAAAGCTTGTCTCTATACTCAAGCAAACACATTTCATAGAAGGTATAGGATTATCAACCGTGCTGAAATGAGAATTTCAGGACATTCCATAATGAATTTAGCCATAGACTCCTGGAATGCATTATACTGGTATTAGGCAGAGCTGTGTACAATAATTATTGCTACTACATGGGCATGGTGCAAAGTAAAGCCATACCAAATATCATAAAGAATGTTTAGTTTTGCTTTGTCCCCCTAATTCCTACGGTATAATACAAGGATTAAAGCCCATCATCTGGAAAGGATGGTGGGAAGTTCAATAAGATAAAAATTATACATTAAGTGCTGTCACACAAATGTACAAGTCAGTAAGTCTGTACTCAGTACAAGGGGTGGGTGACAGGCAGTAAATGCTACCAGTGACTGAGGAGTAAACAAGTACCAAAACCAGCTCCATCATTAAATATTCACAATTCCCTGTACCTCGTGTGCAGTGAGTGATGTAGGACTGCTGTAGCTGTGATTTGGTAATTAAAACATTACCACAGAGCAAAGGCAGAAGGACAGCTCAGGCACAGGCAGCCTCACAGCTGGCACAGCCTCATTTCTGTGTACCTGGCTTTACAACATTCATCTTTAGAACTTAATATTGCAGAACATTCATTTGATAGCAAAAATGGCTGTGATAAATTATATATTCCCTCAAACAAACCCACACCATAGCTCCCCACATCATAGTTTAGTACATATGCCTTAGAATCTACTGGGTTTTAAGGAAATGACTGAGGAAATTGTATGACTAAATGTAGGATTGACTCAAAAGGCAACAACAAGAAGAGATATTTGGAACACCAGTAATAATAAATACAAAAAAATGTAGCTTAGTTAACTAGTTAAATATTTAAATTCCCTTCTAAGACATATGGTTAAAAAGGCAAACAGCACTAATACTGCTAATTTAAAGGTAAGCTTGAAGAAATGAATCAGTCTACAGACACCTGAAAAAAATCAGAAAATATATTTTCACACATCAACAAATGTTTCTAAATCATGTAATGAGTATCAGTGATGCAGGTACTGATATCTAAATTATGTGCTTTTTAAGTCAGTTTGCTAAATATCTGTATAAAAAGCTCTTATTTTGTTCATTTATACTTCAATTAAGATTTAAGCAGTATATATTATTTAAGAGATTAAACTTGTATTAAAAACCCCATCTATATGACCTAAGCATAAAAAACACCTGTATCTATGAAAAGCAGTAGCAAGGCATCAGAATCTCCACATGTGATATTTCCCTGTTTAACAGAAGTGCTGAGCTCCACTTCCCAAACAGGAGTGCAGAAGTATCAAGCAGTGGAGAGCAAAAAAAGACATGAACACACCTATTAAATCCTGCTCATCCATCCTGAAACATGAGGCTTTCATGGATAAGTCCAGCACTCGGATGCATCCATCATCTGATGCCAGCACCACTTTGTCTGACGTGCACCAGTCCACATCCAAGATCCGGAAATTCACATTTCTCCCACTTCTTAAACTGCTCACCATTTGTACCTGGAAAAGTTCAGTTATTTTTTATTTTTAGCAGCCTCTCCATCACCCAGTGTGAGGCGGGTCACACACCCAGGAGGCACCGCACAAAATTCATGATGAAAGGTAAAATTAGCCATAAATCATTTCAATAACTGTCTTTTCTGGAGAGTAGGGAATTTAGAAACCTTGGAGTAGGTCACATGCTTGCCCTGAAACAATACTATTTCCCAATTTACAGCTGAGAAAAAATCCTTTTGAGCATAGTGTACAGCTGCCTTTTTGTTATCTTTCCTAACAGGACAGGATTAGATGTATAATAGAACTGAGATTATAAAACATTACTACAGATATTCTGAAAGACTTTCGACTGAAAACGTGAATTCAATTTTAAATGTTTTCATGTAGGAAACTCCTTTGTCCTATAAAAAAAAGAGGGAACAGCTACAAGAAGAGTATCTTGTGGCATCAAAACTATTCAAATGTGCTTCAAGGAGACACTCATTGGGTAATATCCTACTCTGCTTATGCAACTCACAGTAGTTGGTCATATCTGCTGTCCAATTCTTATCATCAGTGGAGTTTCATATTGCACTAATTAATGTCTGAGTTTTGAGCTGGTGCTCATTACAAAGTGAACAGGAAAAAAATTAAAATTTCTGTTTCATACCCTGATACCCTGAACTTATTCTGGGGGCTAAGTTAAAACAGTACAATCGTATTTCCTTCCCCATGGTACCCTAATCCCCTGAAAGACCTACAAAGCAAACCCCAGAAGGTTTATGAACATAACTACAGAGTTTCTGAGTAAAAAGAGAAGCTAGACAGGGCTAATGAACAAGTGTCTGGTTTTCTGTATTCCATAACAAATTAAATCTATTGACCATACACAGAAGAAGCTTGCAGTGAAAGCAATCTCCTGTCCACAGATTGAAGTCTCAAACTGGGGACTCCTCCTTAAATTTTCAGGGTCTGCCTCAAAACCATTACAAGAGGCTGACAAAGAGGATCTCAGACATTGTCAGCTTTAAGAATGGAAGACACTTCTCATTGATGGCAGCTCAGAGATGCTTTATAGGGAGTTAAAGTCTTCTGAGAAAAGCCATATAACTTTATCATACAAGTGCCAGCAAGAAATCCTGACTCAGTAAAACTTAATTCCTCACTCATCCTGATATTCAGAGGTGAGGTGTGGGCTTTGAAGAGAAGTGTCTACCAAACCCACAGCCACTTACCTCTTTTGAATCCCAAATTTCTGCCCCATCATTGTACATTGCAAGAAGTTTTTGATTTCCTTTCCCTGGGGCAAACCGAATTTTCTTCACCCAGCTCCGGTGTGTAGGAATCCCCCTAAGGAAAGACAAGATTAGGATCCATCATTCTGTGCCCAATATTGTAGGAAATTGAATCCTTTCCAGGAACTTTGCAGGTGCTGGCATTGCACAGACTGAGGAGGAGAACAAGCTCTCTATATTTGCACACACAAATGGACGTCCAGATTATGAATTTATTCAACAAAAATTATGAAATGCTTGGAATAAACACAACAATACTTAATGTTTTACCAGAAGCCATTGCAGATTTAATGTAAAAAAGGATGTCTAGCTGGTTTTAAAACCCTGATTAAATGCTAATTCTTCTGAAAACACAAGAGATTAAATGTAGGGAACTGAGACACAGTAGACATTTTCTGAATTTTTATTCCAAAATACTTGCACTTTTCCCTACAGTGAAGAACAAAAATAAAGGAGGATGAAAACATTCCACATTCTAATACTCATCATCTCATGTCTGACAGAATTAATTTGCATTCATACCTGGATACCCTAGCTTTCAAATCCCAGAAGTTTAGGTTTCCATCAACATCTCCAAGAACCAGGATATCCCCCTTCCAGGCAATACAAGTAATGCTACCCATACTTCCCTGAAAATATTTAAGCAGAAAAATATCTTGTGATTAATAGACTCAATTTATTCATATTCTCATATGAATAAATACTTCAACATTAGTATTCATTTAAAAAATATATTCTACAACATGATAGACCAAGCTCTACTCAGTTAAAACATGAAAAATTATATTTAAGACTACGAAAACAGAATTGCTATCAGTTTTGAAGCTGGAATTAATATTTCAGATTTCAAAGCACTACATTACTGACCACTAGCTGCTACAAAGCTTATCCCTGATTTCTTTCTGGCAATCAAAGCTAAACAAAAACTTAAAGCATCAATGATAGAGAAAAATTGGAACTCACGTCTGGAGGAATTCTTGCACTGTCCTTTACTGAGTTTCCCTCTACTGTGAGATGATAAACCTGCCCATCAGCACCTGTAAACACAAAGTGCTCTCTGGCAGAGATGTTCTGGCTCAGCTCTGATTTACTTTCAGCTTCCTGCAACAAGCTTTAAGAATAACATAATGAGGCACAATTATTTCTTTACTGAAATCAGAATTGCATGACAAATTCTACCTAATGCACAGAAACAGCACAAAAAGAAAAAGCACGTATACTTCTAAATACTTTATTTAACAGTTAACTATTTATTACTCCCACTCTTGTGGAGATGTCCTAGGGCAAGAAACAGTTTTACTTCAAGAACCAGGTAAGCAATGGACTGCCACAGACACACCTGAGAGAAACAGCTACATCAAAATACATCAAAGTCCCACATATAAAAACTAAAAGGAGGCCCATAAAGTTGTTTTGCTTGCTATGTACCCAAGAATCAGTTCCAAAATATTCTTTTCATTAGAAAAATGGCACATGGTAGAAAGACAACAATGGCTGTAGCAGAAGAATCCATCAGGAGGAGGGATACCTGATCACAGAGGATTCCACACTGCTGACTTCAGTGTCTGATGCCACTGTCTGCCTGGCCATGGCCTCCCTGGCTGCCAACTGCTTCTTCCTCAGGCTTTTTAAGTTATGGGAAGGTGACCACTCCTGTGGAAAATGGCCCAGGAAAAATGGAAAAGACAAAGGTTTATTCCCTGAATTTACTGGGGCTTTATAATGATTTCCAAGGAGATTGCTTTCTTTAGTACTTCCCTCCATCACCCAAGGGGCAGAGCAGATTTCTCCATCACAATCTCTTTTTTTCTTGCCTCCATTTGGTGATAGATGAAATATTAAAGCACTTATCTACATATGCTACAGCTGCAGTAATGCTGCAAAACTGTTCTAAGATTTTATACTATTTCAAAGTATTATATTTATTAAAAGGTAATAGAATTTATTCCTTACCAAAGCAGTGGCTGTAGGGAAGTTTTTAGACATTTCTCTGAGCAGAGTACAAGTTCTGACATCCCAGATCTCCAGTGGTTTGTCTTTAAATACCACAGCTAGATACTGCCTGAAACAAATGAGAATTTACTCCAGCAAGAGTCCTTTGAGCATTTGACTTCACATGTGTTGTTCACAGCAGCACTCAAAAACTACGAGTTAGCAGAGCAAATCAAATCCCCCTCCGATGCTCGTGATTCCCTTGGGTTATTGAGGAGAAAAAGAATGTCTGAAAAAGAGTTCTCTTCAAAGCTCACAGAATTATAAATTTCTGACAGGTGGTTCTGCACAATTACTGTGGAGGAGACAAGGGGAATAATTCAGAGACAGCAGCAGCACCTCTGATCTCACCATGTTCAGCCTGAGTTGATGGCACAAAATACCAGAAAAACACAAGATTGCAGGCTGGACAGAGTTCTTCCCCTCCTGCAGATGCATGCTACTCCCTAATCCCAGGATAAATGAGCATAAAATCATCTCACACTAAAACACTTGTCAGTCATGTCTTCAGACTGTTGATCTGTGGAGCAGGCTGAGTGTAAACACCTTTATCTACCTCTTTTCACATTTAACTTGAAAATAGAGAGGTCACACAGTAATTTGATCTCTCAGGCACTGCATTCATCTCTCTGCAAGTGAACCTCCTTTCTTGTCTCACTCAACACTCTCCAGCCTCCTCATCCAAGCTCATGGCTGCTCTTAATTTTTAATGCATTATTAAGAACATTATATGGTTGAACTCTTCCAAATTCTCTGGAACTCCTACATACAAACATATTCCTGTGCTAGCTAGAGACATCAATTTTTTCCTCTGCTGTAAAGAAGAAGCTTTGAAGATTTAGAGACAATGCCCTATTAAATTCAACACTACTTTAATTTCATTTATACAAGAAAGTGAAGTAATTTTCCAGAGTACTACAATTATTATTTTTGATACAATGAAGATCAGGGCCTCCTGTCACAGGTCTGAGCTCAAAATAATGAGGACTTGAAAAGAAACAACTTGGTCATTTATCAGCTGACTTTTCAAACAACTGTATCTCACATCTGGTTTTCCAGAAGACAATTATTATAAAGGTGTGAAATACTTACAAAAGCTAAATAAATATGAATAATCACCCAATCTTTAATGCCAAACTTCCTATTTTAAGTAAGGCTTAAGTTACAGAAAAGAGAATTCATTCATAACAGAAAAAAACAGTTCAGCACTTTCATTCTCCTTAATATTATCAAAAACCCTGCTCAGTAAACACAATTCCTGTAAGAAATAAAATATTAATTACTGATTTTGCAATGTAATTGGATCTTGAAGAGACAAAGTCAACTGAAGAAACATTCGCAGCTTTTTCACTTGCAATTAATATTCTGAAGCATTTTCCTCTTGATGCTATTGAATATTTTCCTGGGATATTTTCTTGGGATGTCTATGATGTTACGAGGATTTTTATGCAGTACAGTGGAATTGATCAACTTCCCAAGGCTGATGCACTTACTTCAAATGAGACACCTTTATCATTTCGATGGCTGGCTCGTCGTTGCCTCGCTCCCCACGGAATGCAATGCTCCTGCCTGGAGCACAGAACAGGGGAGAGCAGAAACAGCAATCAGCTAATCAGAAACAGAGAAAGAGCTGACAAACTGTTCTGTTTGTAAACAGAACCAGTTTACAAACCACACCAGACCATCTCCAAATAACCTGTCATCTCTAGCACTACTGGTGTCATTGCCAAAGTTTTACTGCATTTCATTTTACTGCATTGCAGAGTTTATCATTAAAATTCCAAAGTTTACATTAAATATATTGTAAACTCTACTGTCAAATCTAACTCCTGACTCACTTCCAGAGCACAGCAACCCAAATGGATGCTTCAGGATTACATAGAGAGTTCAAAGAGGTATTATTTTCCACTCAAAGCCAACGAGAGATTCCCCAAGGAGAAAATTCATTAAGAGATTTCAAGTTTGATAAGAGAAATAAACTCTGCCATGAACTGTGATAGTATTTCATGGTGAGCTACATTCTTCACTTACCAGAACCATTCTCTCTTCCTTTCCAGCTAAAATAGTAAATCTTAAAGAGTTTATAATCTCATTCCCAACAAAATTTTCATCCACTTGTAGGAAGTGTTGCAGAATTACAGGTGTTAGAGATATCACTAAAATAAATAATGACCTACAATAATAAATAATAATAAAATAAATAATGACCTTGCATCTTCTATGCAAGTTTAATTCTCCTCAGCTTTCAAGGAAAATTCAAGCTATAAACTTTAGCTCCTCTTGTAGCTCACAGCTAAATTACTTAAGCCAGCTACATGAATAAATCTAGTTATCAAGAACATGAGTTAGAGCTCTCCTGTCAGAGGCTACTGGGATTCTCTCTCCTCTATTTGCAACATCTTAGCAATTTTCTTTCATATATTTGTTCAGAAACATACATGTGAATTTTGTCAAAGTAAATCTGAATCATCAGAGTTTTCCTAAGCCTAAGATACAAAGTTGGGCTCCTAAGTGAGGGAAGAAGTAAAAATCAAACAGTTTAAATTGCTGTGCCTTTCTTGAAAGCTTTAAAAGAGGAAATGTACCATTTTCAAGCAAACCAAATGCTAAGGTTTCAGATATTCACATTCACTCAAAACTTGGGTTGCCTGCAGAAATTCTGAATCTCTCAGGACTTCTGTCTACAAATGTTCCATACTGATTCACAAGCTGAGTTTCCCAATGCTTGTATCGTTTCTGTTTTGATTTTAAACAGATAAACAAAGGATATTATATGAAAAAAACTTTACAATAATGTTATGCTACAGGAATAACCTCTCTGTGCAGCATCCTGGAAATACAACTCATGTTTTTCCATAAGCTTAAAAAAAAAAAATTTAAAAAGTCACTTTGCATAAAGCAATTCAAAACTAGCCATGTGCTACAAGATTCAGGTTCTTCAATTAGAAGTTAAATGGTTTCCAAATTCAAAAAGAATTTAAAATTATTGAAGTGCTTCATGTTCTAGGCTGTCTAATCTCCCCAGTTATACCTCCTTCTTTTGTGCAAATATTGAATTCCTTACAAATATATTTATCATCCATTATGAGGCCAAAATAGTTGAAAAAACACATGTGACCTGTTAATTTTCTATTAACAGTATCTTTTAACAGTTATTTACTTTTTAACCTTCCCAATGCTTTAAAAAAGTACCAGTTTTTATTGTTTAAAATGCCTTTTACACTCATTCACACTTAAGTTCTGACCATGTGCCCGGCCTGTTGCTGTAACAAACCACAATAAATGGTTCTACACTATTTCAAGAGCACTTGGAAACATATCTGGAAATATGGAAATATGTGCAGTTTGTGAACAAAATCCACCACTAATACCCTGTGTGGCTGCTGCTAAATCCCCTACTGACACTTTTTATTCTTTGAATAAGTCCAAGATGTTTTTGCAAAGGTGTTGGTTCAAGTCTGCCTGCAGAGCACCAGACAAAACACACCTTGTGGCTTCACAAAGAAGAGCAGGAACAGTTAAAGCTCCTGATTATTCTTTTATTTTGTCATGACAACAAAAGGAATTTAAAAAAATAATAGTCAGAACTTGTCACTCCCCAGCAAATCTGTCAGTTCCTGGAGCAGATTTCTCAGGAAACACAAACCTGTTGGAAGGTCCACCAGCTGCAGCTCATTCCTGACTAGTCCCAGATTGTTGGGTGTTGATGTGGCAAAGGAAATGAAGCCAGTCAAGCTTATCCACTCAATTCCCCTGGGATCAGAAAGAAATGCATAGAGCATATCAGCCAAAATATTTGAATTGCTACAAGTCTGAACTGAAGTATTTTTTTTAATGTATATTCTTAAAAACCCAGCACAGATGTAATTTTCTACACTTTCTGGAAACATCATATTTAAGTATAAAAAGAAGCTACACATTAACAACTATGGTGTGAATATAAAGTTACTGAATTAAATTTAAGAGCAGCTTTATTTTCAGACTGTATTAGCTCTACTTTGGTTAAAATAAATAAAGCAAAAAGCACTCCCATAATATTTTGCACATACAATTTACAGCCATATTTATATCATTTTAGTTCAAGCTTTAAAAACATGGCAAGCTTTATTCCTAAGTCCTCAATAAAAGTTAAGAGTTCAGAGCTCAGTCTTTTTCCTAGCAGGACCTATGGAAGTTCAACCATTAATTTCAATCAAAATGAGAAGTATTCAATAATTACTTGAAACATCACAGGCATGACTGAATAGAAATCTACAGCTGCAATAATGGGTGACACTGCAAGTCTCCAAAGGGTCAGAAATCCAGGGAGCTTTCTGAAATGGAAGAAATGTGAATTCTGACACCTATCCATTTATCTGCTACTCAGCTGTTTTTTGGAAAAAGTTCACTCCTAATGCATTGTTATTGCTGGTAGTTATTCACCATTTTCCTGCAAAGACCTGAAGTATTTTCTACACTTCTTTCATCAGCTCAGATTTACAAGGGCAAGCCTTTTTTCTCTGCTGCTGCCTGGCCATCTGTCAATACCAATAAAAATCAACAGAAACCCAAGACACTCAAAATCAAAAGGAAACCTTAGCTCAGCTAACTGCTTGCACCTGAAACAACATAATTTTCGTCACTTTCATACATAGAAATTGAGAATCTGAAGACAGTGGTTCGAATTTTAATGATGGAAACAAGTAATGCCTTCCCTATTGAAATAGCAACATTTCCTCATAAAAATCACCTTTGCTACCAGAATTAAGGGATACATTCAGCTGCCAACCCCTTCTCAGACTGAATCCACTCTTTTAAAATGTAACATTTAGAGATTCTATACATTCAACTTGTCTCAGTTACTTCAGGAGTGAGACTCAGTTTTTGATTAATGTTTCCAATGCAAACAAATCACGAAGTGCAATGAAGTGGATAAAACCACAAATTACATTTCTAGTTGGGAATAGATTGTTGTGACTTTGTGACATGGCAGCTGCTACTTAAATTTAAGGATTTTAAGGAAAAGAGAAAGGCAAAATGGGAAATTAAACCATATGTGCTCCCAAAGTGGTGCTAGATAGTTTTCATTCTAATTACTCTATTCAAGGAAAGTTTTCTTAAAGAGGTGATGAATGTTTGCAAAGCAGTTTCCCAAAGAGCAGTCAGCTGAAATTCAAATGCTAAAACAGCTTCAATTGAACTGCTAAAATTTGGATGTAATGTAGTAATTTTCAAGTCATGCCTGCAGGCCATAGACATTCTTGTTACAGTCAGTGAGATTTTAATTTTAAAAATAAAAGCTGTTGCAGCTTTGAACTTGCTGAGCTTCAGTGAAAAAGAATGAGCAGCACTGCTCCAGTCACAGCTATTTTGCTACCAGAATAAGCAAAAGCAGCACTGAGAGCTGCAAATGTGCCACTGAACTGAAAGCTGCACTGCAGGTATTTTATTTGCATGTCTCAAATATATTTGTGTCTTCTCTACACTGAAGATGTTTTATTATCTCCTGTATTGCCTAGTGATCACAGGGATGAGATTTGGTTCTTCCAGTTTCTCTTAGGAACAAGAATGATTTGTATTTCTCTCTGTCCTGAAGGAATCCTGACCTCCTGCTGCCAGTTTCTGCCAGGCCAAAATCCCCTTCTTGATTTTGCCCCTCACTTAAACTCCTGGCAGTGGCCTGATTGATTTCTCCTCTTTGTGTGCTTTAAGCAATTCTGCTGCTTCTTGCCTCAATCTCCTTATAAAAATAAAATTAAACTCAACAGAAAAGTATTTACTTCCATAATTCTAAACAAATAGTGAAAGTAATAATCAGAATGAATATTCAAGGTTATCCACAAGTACAAACTATTTTAAAAGGAAGGAGAGAAAGGCAATTCTTCTCCCTTCTAGTCACAACATAGATTCAAAGTTTAAATAGAAACAAACAAAAAACCAACCAAAAAAAAAAAAACCAGCATGTGACTACATATGTAGAACACTTAAAAAAAAATCATAATTGCTAACATTCAAACTCAGTGGCCATTAGTTTAGAACACTTAATTTGTAAAGGAAAATGGCCTTATTTTTATTGCATTCTCTTGCTAAATACAGAGCACTGAGAACTCTGGTGGCCTTGAGTTACAATTTCAGGGTGTTCTCAATTACATACTAAAATAATGATGGTCCCTGAAGGTGTTCTTTCAGATAAAATGGAAACACAGGCATTATTCCATCCATCTGCATTTTAGAGGTAAAGAATTCCCAGTGAAAGAAAATCTTTTGCACTCAAGGAAAATCAATTAAAAAAAGAAAATAATCTCCATGCCTTAATTTAAATTGCCTGAAGCATTCCCTTGAACTTGTAGAATTATATAGAAAATCACTCACACAATTGAGGAAACTGTAGCAAATATTTAAAAGATTTACCCTGATAACAGCTTATGGCTAATTAGAATTCACAAACATTTTATATGAATTAAAAATACTTGCTGAAGGCATTTGCTAGAAAGACAATATATTCTTAAAGTTTCTCAAAAGCTGCAAACCCTTTACAAAATTGAAAAACCCAAACTAACAATACTTCTAGTTATGCACAAAGCTTTTTTAAAATTGTGTTTATTTCCTCCTCGTTCTCCATCTCACTTTTTTTTTTTGACATGTGAAATGAGAGTAGGGGTTTTCATTCTGAGTCCTATAATCACTGTAATAAAAAAGGACTCTCCCCTTGTGCTGCATAACAGAAAGTAAAATGAAAATAATTTCATGTGTAGTTAATGGTATAAAACCAAGACATTCAAATGGTTTAGAAGAGAAAGGGGAATTATACTCTTACAGTGCCAAGTAATTACACCACAAACATTTAGAAAGTTAATTTTGATGATAGATTCCAAGGTTTCCATGATGGACTCTCAGAGCTGCCTATTCTCAGTAACCTGTACTTTCCTTAACTTTTTGCAGAATGCACAGTAAAATGCAGACCTTAACCAGATGAAGGCTTCAAGACACAATTCTGATACAAATTTTTACTAATATTTGTACCAGAAATCATTATTTTATTTTCATGCTCAAATCTGCCTGGAAATATGTATCCAGCAAACACTACCTTGAATATCTGTGCCATCAGTTATTCAAAAAGTTCTGCCACTGTGTGCACACAAACACAAAGCACAAAAGCTTTAAAACTTACTCTACTACTTCTCAGGATGGATAAATACTGATTTCTATATTCAGTCTTTAAAAATTGTCTTTACTTCCCTTAGGACTAGAACTGTCTCAACAGTAATTTTACCCCCAAGGGGATAAGATAAATAAATTCTGTCATATCAACCAGCAGTATTTCAAAGGACTCAATCCCAGTAGTTATAAAATAAATAAAGTTTCTTGTCCTATAAAGACATCTTTGTGCTGCAGTGCACTGAAGAGGCTGGAAGTAGTTGATATGCATCCCAGATCAGCAGGCACAGATGCAATTCCAATATTCTTTCGATGTAATTTTCCTTACAGTTTTGTCAGGGTGTTACAGCTCTGACACAGCAAAGGCACTGGCAGGGTAGAGCACTCAACAGGCAATTTTCCTGATTTCATCAACAGCAGGCAAGACACCCACACTGCTGGGTTACATCACTCAGGTGTTTTAGCATGTGTTTCCTAGAAGGATTACAGCAGGAATTAAAATTAAAATCTTACTTGACTTCACAGGAATGGATGCTTAACTCTTTGTGGAGGAGTCCACTTGTGAGGTGAAACACCAGGACAGAGCCATTGCTTGTACCTATAAAAATTGAATAAAAAAATATAGGCACACATTTTATTCTTTTCTTCCATGCTTTAGTGAAAATGCAGGATTTACAGCTATTTCTCTCTCTCTATCTTAAGTACCTGTAACTATTTTACAATTTTACAAAAACTATGTTTATTTCTAAAGAAGAAATGTGAAATATTAAACCCTCTGCTGCAACTGATATCCACTTGGATCAAGACATTTTCCCAAACCTTTTTGTAGAGGTTGTAGAAAATCTGATTATTCTTCTTGCATTTCCACAACACACCCATCCAGCTGAAGAAGAAAGGAATGTTTCTCTCTGCTTTGATTACTGGAAATGAGTAAATGCCTCAAGGAAATGTTTTAACTGTTATCCCCCACTAATGCCAGGGGAGAATCCTGGGTAGATTTCATGGAATCATTAAAGCAATTCTGCTTTCTCATCCCGAAATAATGACTTCTTTCAAATTAGAAAGCAGTAAATTATTAGCTTTAAGCTTCAATTACATCAAAACCTTTTGAAACACTGAAACTTGCAATTTTCCATTAGACACTTCTTTATATGCATATCAATTTTATGAAATACAACAATGAGCCATTCAGGTATGTTAAGTTTAAAAGGACCTTGCTGTAAATGTACTCTACACCTATTTGTTTTCAATCTTTATATTTCACCTTTTTCAACAGTTGCAGCTCATGGAAAACCACAAGTTATATTTTAGCAGCATCACATCATGTCATGATGGACTGCCTATGGTTTAGAGCACAGCTCTGAAAGAGGATGCCAGAAAAATCAGCTTTAAATAGGGAAAATTCCAAGTTAATGAATACATCAGGTGCTCACTGGCAATTATTCTAACAGCTAGATGAGTTTAACTATATTTGTGGTAAGACAAAATAAATTCATCCAGGAAAAATAATGTGCTGCAAGTGTAATTTTATAGATTCATATCAGAGCAAAAACAAAGTCTCTGTAAAGTTCATTTTTTCTAGGAATGCAGGGCTGCAGAAGCCCCTACTGCCTGATACTCAGAACAACTGTAAAATGCTGAGTGTATCAGCAGACCAACATCACACTAAATAATAGGATAAATAAAAACTTGCTACTATATTGCATTTTTCAGGTAGCATTGCTTAAACCCAAGGCAGGAAAAAAAACCCCAAATACTCACAGAACCAAACCACTACAAGGGTCACTACCTGCAATAAATTACACAGGATCAACAGACAGATTTTCTTTTCTGTACCAGCAACTATAGTTGTATTTAATAGAGGATCTATTCTTTTCAGAGCAATGATAAGCTGCTCAAGGCACCCACCCACAGCAAGGATGGGCTCATACTGTTTGATGTTTTTGGTGGTGAGGGGCGGGCACATGCGGATGGCGAAGGGCGGCAGGGGCAGCCCCGACAGGAGTCCTGTCAGCAGGAATTTCAGGTGCACTTCCTGCAGAAATGAATTCCTGAACTCTTCTCCAGCGCTTGCACCTTGCCCTGCTTAAAAATGAAAGCTCTTGTTAGCATGAAATTTTAATTGGAGATGTCATAAAAAGTTTATAGAAATTTATATAATAAAAAATTACAAAGAATACATAAGACACGTTTCTTCCTCTTGAGCTTATGATGAAACTTTCCTGAAGACTGGTTGTTGTCTAGATTTCACAAGGAGGGGATGTATCAGATAAATTGGCTTCTAAGATTAGTAACAAAAAATCAATGTGTTTTGTCCAAATTCCATTTTAAAATACTTTTTTTCCCTCAAAGAAAATGAACTTGGAACATTGGTCCTCAACATAAAATCCTCAAGAGGATCCATTTGCTAATTAGCAAACAGGAATTCTTCTATTTCAGAGTTCCTATCAGAAAATAATTCTAACAAATACCTTAAGTAAGGTAAGATGTACAATGATTCAAAACCACAAGACATTAGTCAATGAAAGAAATTCTTACCAATCATGTTGTCTAATGAGAGGTCTGGAAGTTTATTCTGGAGTGCTCCTACAGGGATTCCACAGAAGGAGACTGGGGAATACAGAGGTGATGCACTTGAACTGCTGCAAAAGAAATGGGAAAAGTTCCTCATGCAAGGACAATCTCCATCCCCAAGGGACTCCAACAGCCCCTGCAGCCTTGGCAGCTGTGTCCTGCTGCCTGGGGCAGCTCTGTGTCACCAGCAAAGAGCAGAGATCTACCTGGCTCCTATAATATCACATTTTTCCTGACAAAGATCAATGTTTTAGAAATAACTCTTAAGAAGAGAAGAAGTAAAAATAAGGACTATTTGGATTATAAACAGCTTGCCTGGATTTGCAGCACATGGAATCTATCTAGCACTACTTTTGGGAACACTAAGTGCAAAAATACTAAATCTCTGATGAGCAACAAGAGGATCTATGCTGAAAATCTGGTACTACTGACATTTAAAAGAATTGTATTTCTTTTATGGCAGTAAGTTATTTATTTTATTCCATAGTACTTTAAAGGGTTATTGCAGCAGACCAACCTTAATACATTGACTGTTCAAAACACTGTATCACTTCACACAGTATTTGGAGAGACTGCTCCAAATCTAAAATTCTAAAAGCTCTGTATATAAAAATATTGTTTATACCACCATATATATTCCAGTCACCTGCTGTGCAACTCCTATTGCTCAGTGTCAAATTCACACAAATCCAGCAGAAAGCCATTGCCCTACTAAAAGTGCAGCTCCTTACAGACCTATTTAGTCCTTACATATGATTGTAAGTGTGGGATCCATTCTTAAAGAAAAGTATATGGTCTGAAGAAAGCCAAATGAGAGGAAAATGCTCCCCCAAAATACAGTGAACAGTCATTCTATCTTTTGTTTACTTAGTCCAGACAGTCAGGATGGAACTGCCTTTAAAAAAAAAATTAAAAAAATAAAGAAGAGTGAACACATTTCCTGCACATCCTCAAAGAAAGGGAAGTGATCAATCTGGGTGACACAGTTTGTTCCTCCTCCTTCACTCACACACATGTAGAGCACTTGAAACACTTCCACACACAGAGGGATCACTGCTGCCTTTAACATACAATGAAATACTGAACACCACTTGGGAAAAAAAAGGGAACTTTGGCAAGAGAAGTAAATCCCATTACCTGTTGCGCACATTTCTGCCAGAAATGCTGGATTTTAACTCCCAGATCATCACCCTGCCATCACTGACTATGAGAGCTGCAGCATTCTCATTCACTGGGCAGCACACCATGCTGAAGGGCCGAACCGTTTTGGTCACCCTGATGGCATCACACTGACTTCTTAAATCATAAACCAGCTCCTGAACTGGCTCTGGATCTGCAACACCAACAGCCCAGAGAGCAAACAGAGTGAAAAACACGGGATGTGAACCAACACAGGGAAATGTGAAGCATGGCTGAGCACTTTGATTGAAATCCATGTGCTTCCTGTGCAACAATTAGGAAAAGTAATCGAATACAACACACTCCTGATCTTGCTGTACACAACAAAGTTCTGGCAAGTTCTCCAAAATGTAACTTTGCCTTTGTAATATATGATTCCATATGAATCTTGCAAAACCTAAAACAGTAACTGTTTCATAGCTGGGCAGCACCTGAATCTGCTCTCCACAATCCAAAACTCCAGGTTTATTGGTAAACTTGGAAGCCAGTAATGTAGCTCACTAGAAATTAGCAAGCTGCCCAAACCAAAAAGAACAAACAAAACTCACTATGTTTTCCCTTTTTTCCAGTCTCCACCCCTAGATTTAAAAGACTATTTTTAGTAACATTTCACAAGACAAAAGTTGAATAACTCAGATTTTAATCTAAATTTAAGCCTAGGTCTAAATTGACCAAATTACTTCCAAAATCGTGTGTTTGCCTAATAAACATTTTTTTCTTAAAGATAAAAAGAACACACTAATATTTTATTTAAAACATTAATGTATATGTGACTGTTAAGCCACTTACAAATTTAAGTATTATTTAGCAATAACAGGATATTCAGGATATTCATTTAATCTATTTCACACTGAATATCAGGGAATTCAAAAACTTTTTAAATTTGTTTTGAGAAAACACAGCATAAATTGAAATTAAAATTCAACATATAAGGGACAAAACACTAGAAGGGCATTAGATCCACCATCCAGTATGAGGCATGATGGTCATTATTGGTGTTAAATTATTAATTTAAATGCATCAAAGTTCATTTCTGGACATCTTTGATGCCAAACTCACCCGGCTCCTCATTTGGAGTTGCAGTGATGCTGCAGTTGGATCTGCGAACCCTTAATGTGATACAACCATTTTCATGTAGGCAGAACAAGCCATCCCTCTGAAAACAAGGGATTACCTGGGCAGAGAGATGGCTGTTAGATTGCATATCCAAAATCTTACCCTTTGCAAAGGACACTTGCAAGGCAGCCTACAATTCCTGATGTTTAAATAATCATTAAAAATGTTGCCATTAAGGCAACACTTCCATGAATTTCTACAGCTACAGGATTTGTGACTAAGGAAGTCAATTAATTTGTAAAAGTAACTGAAAAGTTTTGATTGAATTGTTTGCTGCTACAATGATAAAACCCAATGAAATCTTCCTCACCTGTATGAAAGGCACCCCTGTCCTTTCAATGGCAATCACACCCACTGTCTGATTCACTTCCAAGTCAAGAATCAGGATTTCCCTGGGATACAGTAAGAGCATGTAGTTTCTTTTGGAAGGCAAATATGACAACTGAAGACAGTCATTGAGTGTTACAGATTCAGCACTGTAAAATTAGACATGAACTTTTATTAGGTTGTGTCAATGTACAAATAAGTTAAGTTGAGAATAAAATTAACAGTTTCATTTTTCCTGCAACTGCATTTTTTCAAGTAACTCTATTTTCATCACAAGGCAACTGCAGATTTCCATTTATCTGTCAGAGCAGTGCAAAGCATCACTGACTTCCAAAAACACATTCTATTGAATTTTGTCTGAATAAGATTACAGACTAATTTTAAAAATTGCGCTTCATTCAAATGGAACAAGTGCAATTCTTGCACATCTCAAATCCAAAGCAATTCACTTAGGAACAGTGCTGGCTGCCCTGACATTTACTGGCATTCATGGGAAATTACCCTTAGACACACTGCTTACTTCAATTTTTATACTGGTGTGTATATTACCTTGCAGGCTTTACCCTAAGTATTTTGATAAAATCAGGTATACAAAGCATTATCTGCAAAGAAATATTTGCAACCTACCTTGGTTTTTCATTGCTGATTAGGATTTTTACTTTATCAAGGGCTTTTTTGGCCCCTGTAGCAGCAGCCAGCTTGTTGTGAGAAGGACTGGAATGGGGACTGGAGATGTAAACTTTCTTCCCTGAGCTGGCAGGAGCTTTGGAAGGGGAGAAGTCAGAGATGAACACTATTCCTTCACTGGTGAGCACTGCACCAAGAAAGAGAAATAGCACTATTCAGCTGTAATTTGATTGTGGCATTCCATTTTCATGACATTTTGGTGAGGAGAAATGCTAATAACTTTGGTAATACTGTATCAGATAGAAAACTCCTAATTCTAGACAGCCCAAAGAGCAGCAGATGGTCTATTAAAAATCAATCAATATCCAAAAAACTCAACTTTACAAAGCTAAGTTTATATTAAAAACTACTGTATTACTGGGAGAAGCTCATTTATTCTCTCTCACCGTTTTTCTTTAAGATTCACAATGCAAATAGAAGACAGGACTTATTACCATTTTTTGTTCTCATGCACAGCATTGCTCAAATAATCATCAATTCACATTATTTATGTTGCAGCACAAAGCTCAGCTGTACAGCTGAAGTGTATATAGAAGGTTGAATGATACAGCAGATACAAAAATCCCCAAACTACAAAGGCTGGCAACTGCACTGTCTCATTACAGATCAGGAGTGATGAAACTAAATTCAAGAATAAAATGGTGACTCTCCTATTTCTCTCAGTTTCTTTCTGCTAAAATTAATAAATCTGCACTACATCCCCCTTGCCATCTGAATCACTTCTGGTAGTGATCTCACACTGAGTCCTCTGAAGTCCCTTCTGTTGAAAATAACATTTATTCTGGGTCTTCTTATCTCACTGGCTTCTCCCTCAGCCCCATCCCTTTATAGCCTTTTACATTTCACAGGGCTCTCTATCCTTGGCTTTCTCCAGCTCCCTCTACACACTTCACACTTCCTTTTGTAAAATTTCAAATATTTCTCCTTAAATCTCTAAATCTCTGATTTCTCCACTCATGCCTGCTTTCCCCCTTCCCACACAACAGAACCTTCTGAAATAAGATTCCACACTGGCCAAAGGCTCCCTGTTTTTGCTTTCTGATTTCTTATTAGCATTTCTGACATAATCCTCTCCAATCCATTACTTTTAATTTCAACATTTACATTCCAGTTTGACAATTTTCCTGGTCACACATACCCAGGCCCCACTGTTTCACACATATAAACTTACAAGCTAAATGTGAGGGATCAAAGGGGTCAAATGAAAAAGACAGAATATTTTCAGCATAACTTTTCTTCCAAAGTTTGGTGCCTGTGTCAGCATTCCACAGTACAATATAATTTGGTGGGTGAACTGCAAGCAGTAAATCTCTGGAAGCATCTTGATTCCATAGCCACTGCATGTCTGTCAAAAGAAATAGGGAAGAAAATTAATATTTGGGATGGTACCAGTTTGGATCTGGATACAAATGTCTTCTCTACTCTATAACCTTTTAACCAGTCTTAAACTCAAGAGTAAAATGAAACTGAGTGTAACACTCAGCTCTTTCAGAGCTGGTAAATTTTTCCCTGGTTTGACAGAAAATAAAAGGTTTCATAGGTCTGAAAAACTGTGGAAATCTTCAAACAGCATGGTCAGAACCTCTTCAAACCTTCAGTCAATCGGCGTTAGATGTAAATAAAACCCAATTTAAAATGCACACACAAACAAAAAGTAATACAACTAAAATGAACTGTAGTCAAACAAATTTTCAGTGGCCCAGTAACAGATTTCAAATGTTGCATTTTCTTTCACAGGATTTATAAAACAGAATAATAGCAAAAACCAAAAACCTAATTTCATAAGAGGACTTTTATATAATAGATTTTAAAAGCCCACCAGGTATAACATAAGCATCATCACAAATTTTTAAAGTAGCTGAATACCCCAAATAACCTCAACTTCAGCTGAAGAGCAGGAAGATGTACTTGACATAGTAAATGTTATTATTTCAATCAATAACATTCATAAAAATAGATTCTACTTTTTGTCACAGGAAAACATCACCATAATGAATTAAATCTCATAGCATCCCTCTGGGGGACAGTAAATCTTACATTTACTCATAAAATGAGCAAGCAAACATACAGAGGGCTGGTAATCCCAACAGGAAAATTCCCTGTCAGAACTGAGCACAGTTTATAAAAGGCAGATGATGGATTTGTACACAATGCTCCATAAAATAACTGCCATATAAACATCAGGCACTGTCATTACCTTGGATGGGCTTTGAATGCTCCTGTATTTCACAGCGAGCTGTTCCTGTTGCCACATCCCACACTATGATTTTCCCTGTGGCATCAGCAGAAGCCAAACGTAAGGAATATGGGGAGCCAATATTGTGGTGGTAATTTTCCTTGGCCCATTTAACCTGAAAATACAGATGGGAATTGGTTAAAGGAGGCAAATATATGACACAGATACCACAGTTTATATTTTTCAGATAATGAACTCAATAAAAAGCACAGTAATAGTTAATGCCAACAGCACCTGTAACATACCTCTAAGCCACCACCATTGTGCCAATTTAAGGTAGGTCAGCACAGTGCTGCATGACTGCATGGCTGATATTCTCAATTACATAAATCTATCACCCTTGTTCCTGAAGGTAACTACAACACAATATACACCATGTATATAGAGAATTCATTGAAATATTTAAAGGAAACCAAATAGCAATGTTTAAGGTTCTGTGGGCACCAACAAACCTAAACCCACTGACTTACAAACAAATGGAAGCTGAAAAATTATCATTCCATTTTTATACACATCCTAAAACATGTAATTTTCCTGATCTGACAAATATATTGTGGTATTGGTGAGGAAGGAAGGTTAGTCTTAAATTAATGCATTGTCTCATAACAAAACAAAACCAACTGACATTGCTGACATTTGCTACGTTTTTGGTTATTTTCAACACATTGCCATTAGTGATTTCCAGATCCACTTTCCAGTTTGGGATTTCAAGCTTCACAGGCTTGTAAATTGGCAATACTTATAAGAAATCTGTGCCTTGAAATCTGAAACACTCTGTCTACAACTCCCAGATTACATATGGAGCTGTTTTTTGCTATCTGCTTTAAGGTGAACTTCTGCCCCAGGAGAGACTGCAGAAACTGGCAGAATACAGCAACATTATTGTTAAATTAATGGGAATTCACTGCTACAAAAATTCCACCCTGTGTGCTGTCACTGCCTGTCACAGAAGCAACCACAGGACTTGGTGCAGATACTGAAAACGTGACACTCAAAAACTGAGACAGGATTATCATTAGGCACCACTGACTTTGCACCATGAATCAGATTTACAGCAGCATTCAGAGCTCTGCTGGCACCTTTGTGCTGCTCCTCTCAGAGGTGTGAGCAGGATGTGTCTCACAAAGCAGCTGAATAAATTAAACAAATGTGACACATGCACAGCACACAATCTCCAGCTCTAACTATAAACTCAAAGCATGTTTCTACCAGAATCACAAAGAATCCTTGAGAGACTCTCCTCTACCCACAAATTTGATTTTTGCAATTCCTGCTTCCCTGCTGTTCAAGAAAGAACTACCCCCGAGGATATCTGCAGGTGGCTGTGTAACTGTAATTGTAAAAACCTACATAGCTCTTTATTTCTCAGTTAAATGTATATTACTCCAAAGCAAATTCCAAGTCAGGAAAACATCCCTTCTCAAGGGAGGAGTTGTCACCAAGTTAAAAACAACAAAAAAGGAGATTTTTACATGATCAACCCTAACCAGAGCCCATGTGGTGATCCCACACCATGAACCTCTTTCCTCTCTGCAGTCCTACTGATCCAAGAAGCCCCCACACAGAACCTGATCTTCTGCTAAAAGATATTATTTTGTAACAGTATTAGTCACTGTCTACTTGACTTCAAAATACAGCATCAGTCAGAAACATGAACCAGAGGTGACTCTTTTTAATTTTCACAATCCATACCATCTCCTTCATAAAGCCTTATTATCACTGTTTATTAATGCATCAAAAATGACACAAAGGTCATTTCAATCCTCTCATTCTTGTGATGGATCAAAAAATTTCTCTGGTAATTAGATGTTCTTCTGTAAAATCATGCTTTCAATACTCTTTGTAAAGGTAAAATCAGATACAATCCATTCCATACAAAGTCATCAGTCCCCCACAAATATCTTTTGGACAGATAGACAACTAAGATGGATCCATTTTCAGGGAAGCTATTGCCTATTCCAGACACAGTTACAACAGCCAAAGGGGAGGATGCATTTAAAGGAAAACAGCAAAATGGACTGCAAAAGGATTATGAAACAATTGCTTTTTTCTTTGTTTTTTTCATAACAGATGTGGTGTGTTTTGAAATTTTTCTGAACTGAGGCACAGGTTTTTGGGGAGAAGATTCCCCAGGGGACCGAGTCTGCTGGTGTGAGCCTCTACTACAAGGAGTTTAAGTCAGATTTACACAGCTACTCTAGCTTATTTATGCTCTTAGCATTTATAAACTCTTTAAAAAAACTAATCTAAGAATTGAAGAAGATTTCCTGAGAGGTAGAGATCTGAGAGGTAATGATCATGGCCTCAGAATAATTTATTATATAATGCCTATTTCTTAACATACAAGGGACTTTTTTTTTCATTCTTCTACCTCATAATTCAGCCATCTTCTTGCAGTCTACTTCTGTTCATAAAACTTCAGGTAGTGGCTTTGAAAAATTATCTTATAAATTACTGGACGTCAGCACTTGGTTTCCTACTGAATGTAACCAAAACTCATTAAAATGCTATTACTGCACATATCAAAACCTAATTTTGCTACAATCTGTTACCTAAGCTAAGTGAAAATGTTAAAGTAGAAGGCACATTCAACCTTTTTCTTCTACTACAAAAGGATCCCACCAAAACCCTTCTACATAAATTATTGCCTTCTAACAAATACAGCACTTGTGCCAAGGACCATGAATCTGCCAACAATCCTTAAACCCTAAGTGAATATGTCATAGTCCATAATCAAAGAAATTATGAATCAAAGAAATACATCCTGTTCCACCCTCTACCTGAAGTCAAACTCTGCAATTTCAAGACAAGAACTTTCAAAGGAAAGCACAGGTACCCTACACTTAAACTAAAATTTTAGCCATTTTATATCACAAAATAAATGTTCACTTTTGTCTGCCATTGTTCCTTTTCTATAGGTAAGAAAAGAAGGAAAAGCTTAAAAGTTACTTCCTAAACAAATGGTGCACTTCTCAGAACAGGCAGGATCAGAAAGGGCAGCAGCAAAAGCTTCATTTGATATTTTGTAACATTCATTTGAAATCCTCTTATGTTAACAGCTTTCCTAGAAACATACCTATGTTCTCTAACAGTAACAAATGTTTCCAGATGTTCTTTTATATTCTCTATTTTCTAGAAAGATATACCATCAACCTCAACTCAAATTTCAGCATGCATGATGTGACTTAGCTGCAAAAGAGGTCACATAAAACACATGTATTCTACATCAGGTTTCATGTTAAAATCAAGTGGAACATCATGTCAAGTATTTACAGTGATTTAGAAGGATAACATAAACCCCAGAACCAAGTAATATACCATAAACCAGGTACATCTCACCTTCACAACACTGGCTTTGTGTCTTTCTAAAACCTGCAAGGTCTGAGCAGAGTTGGCATCCACCACGAGCACGAGGGAATGGCATCCATAGGCAATCAAACCTTGCCAGCCCCTGGAAGAGCACAGAGCATCACCAACAAGTAAAACAGGACAAAAGTTCTTCACATCAGCAATGAGGGGTTTTTTGGTAAGTTGAATGTATGCTACTAGACACTGTATTTGATGTTTATCAGATGGTAAATACTATTTAGTAACATAAAAGAATTGTAAAATAACATTGCATTGTCTGCTGGAACCCTAAGCCACCACAAAGCATCTCTTTGTGTCCATCTCAGAATCTTCTGTAAATTTAAAACATCACACAGGAATTCATGAAGAGTGTTCCCAAATTTTAGATGTAAGAACACAGGTAAGAAATATATTTGCAATTATATAATTAATTGCAACTCTTTTTTCATTCATTAGTTTACTTATTTATGGACAGAAAAGGAGCATATAAACAATTATTACAGTAACAGCGAAAATCTGCTGAGGCCTGTCTGACTTCAGGAGAAGTTAACCACAGAATCACAGAATGGTTTGGGTTGGAAGGGAGTGTAAATCCCATCCAGTGCCACCCCTGCCATGGCAGGGACACCTTCCACTGTCCCAGGCTGCTCCAACCTGGCCTTGGACACTGCCAGGGATCCAGGGGCAACCACAGCTTCTCTGGGCACCCTGTGCCAGGGCCTCCATACCCCCCCAGGGAACAATTTCTTCCTGATATCTAACCTCAACCTGCTGCAATGGGCACCCACTGTCACTGCCGGGAGGGGCTGGGCCACGCTGGTCCCTGGGCACGGCTCTGTCCCTGCAGCAGCTCCCGGCTCCCGCCCGTGCTGTGCCGGGGCTCTCCAGGGGCCGGATCCAGCGCNGGCCCTGCAGGGATGTGCGGTGTGTGGGGCCACAGGCAGATCTCAGAATGGTCCAAGGGGTCAGGGACCTCTGGAGATCATCCACGGCAGGGTCACCGGGGCAGGTGGGCAGGAAACCAAACCCAGGTGGGTTGGGAATGTCTGCTGAGAGGGAGACTCCACAGCCTCCCTGTTCAGCTGTACAGTGCTCTGCCACCTTCAGTGTGAAATTCTTCCTCACGCTGAGGTGGAATTTTAGTATCTTAGTTTGTGGCTGTTGTTCCTTATCCTGTCGCTGCCACTCAAGAGTCTGGCACTATCCTCTGAAACCCCTTAGAGATATTTGTATGCCTTGGTNGCCGCCGCCCCCCCCCCGATTCCCGGCACTGCTCGGGGGCTCTCCGGACGGCGGAGGCAGCGTCGGGGCAGAGCCCAGTCCGACCCCTGGGACCCGGGACCCACCGCCCGCTCGCCCGCGGCCCGGCCCTCACCAATCCGCCGCGCCCCGGTTGGGCGAGCTCAGGGCGCCCGTCAGGGTCCGCGCCGGCAGCTTGATGTTGACGGTGAACCGCTGCATGGCGAGGCCGGCGGGGAGCGGAGCCCGGCGGGGCCGCCCCAGCCCCGGCAGCCGCTGCCGAGCCCGCGGCCCTGCCGGNTGCCACCTTCAGTGTGAAATTCTTCCTCACGCTGAGGTGGAATTTTAGTATCTTAGTTTGTGGCTGTTGTTCCTTATCCTGTCGCTGCCACTCAAGAGTCTGGCACTATCCTCTGAAACCCCTTAGAGATATTTGTATGCCTTGGTGAGATCCACTCTCAGTCTTCTGTAGCCCAAACACTCCCTCAGTCTCTCCTCATCAGAGATGCTCCAGATTCATCATCATCTCTGTGGCCCTGTGACCATCTCAGCAACTTCGTGGCACAAAAGGGGATGGAAGGGACCCCGGACCTGGCCCCCTGGCCAGGGACATGGTGCTGCTGTGTCGGGTGTACATCCATTATTAAAATATAATAGTAGGTATGAAACAAATATTCTAAAACATCATCTTTTTCTTCCTTCTTGTTCCTTCTTCTTTTTAGTTTTAAGCAATACTTTTAGTTGAATAAAAAGTACCACAATATAAGTCATGAGTGTTTGGTCATTAAGTCAAAAATATAAATAATATAAATGTTAATTTTTAATTAAATAGTTAAGCCTTAAGAAACTTTGTAACTAACAAAATACACCAACATTCTCTTACTTTTACCTTGTTAACTAAAAATACTATAAAACTCACTGTCTCTAAATAAAAATTAATAGACAACTAAGCCCAAACACAAAAATCCAAGCTGTCAGTCACACTGGGAAAAGCCATCTGGGATGACACATCCCTGTGCAGGAGCACTGCATGTTTGTACTGAAGGACACCAAGCTGCAGAGCATTGAGGTTGGACTCAATAATCTCAAAGATCTTTTCCAACCTAATTGTGTGATTCTGTGAAGCTTTTAAACCAATTTTCTGTGCCACAGCATTAATGAGATAACAAGAATTATATACTTACAAGCTCGTTATTTAACGTACACGGGCTGTTGGGGTGTTTGATTCTCACTTAAATAATAATAGTAATTGTTTATTTGTTATATTTTGTGGAAAAAAAGATGCCACTAGATGGCCAGAGATGGCAAAAATGTAATGCCAGCTATGAGCTCTTACATTGCCACAGTGTCACTTTGTCACAGAAGATGCAATAATGCTTATCCTCTTTTTCCCCTCTTTCCATTCTAATCACAACTGAATTTGTGCAAGTGGGGACTCAAGAAACAACCTGCAGCTGATGCCTCTTCCAGCTTCTAAAGAAATCTGCTCTCGAAGCACTGTACATTACTCACTGCCACTTCCAGGTCACCATAACATTGGAACTTATTTCTTGAAACTGTCTCTTCCCAAAAGACCTCTGCTCTTGAAATGGAAAAATACCTGTTTGGAGAAGTAAAGAGATTTTTTTGTTCCCTTTTCTATGTCATTATTTGAGGACTACATGATCTGCACCTCTGGAGATTAATTTTGTAATAGCCTGAGCAGCTACTAGCTCCATTAATTTTAGTTATTTTTGCTAATGGTATGGTTTTACTCTGTGTCCTTGGGCAATGTGCTGCTGCTCATGTTTTTGGAGGAATTTGGTTATTTTCTTGCTTTGTTGGATTTGGGCTTTGTGAGAAGGATCCTTTGAAACTTTTATTGCACAATAGAAACAGAAGCTCTTCTTGACAGTTTTCCATCTTTTTTCTTGACATCAGAAAACCAGTGAAATGCCTAAAGGAAAAAGATACTTTAAGGTAGTTGAAGATAAGGACAGATACTATAAAAAAGGAGGCAAAAGAGGAAATGAGGGCTGTGCCACCAATTGGTTGGGAAAAAAAAAAAAGAGAATTGGAGTGGTTTTCAGGGTCAGATAGGGTGAAAATCACGGTGCATGGTCCAGGTGAATACATACTGAAGATTCATCAGAGGGATAGGGAGGAGATGAGGAAAAGGTTTTTGAACAATGATATGGATCATTGGAAGAGCTGAAGGGAATAGAAATGTGAGCTGTCAGAGGGAAAGCAGAGTGTGCACTGGATGAATTCCACTTCTGATCCACAGCTACTCACCAGCACTGAGTACTCAAGACTGATGCACAGCAAATGGATGTGAACTAAAGATGTTCAGAGATGTTAACGTTTTTTGGGGGGTGGTTAACTTTTTTTTTGGGTGTGGTTAACTGGGTGTCCTCTTCCACATCTTATTGTGAATTTAAACCACTGCCAAGCAAGAATGCAAAATACATCAAGTCACTTTGTTCTCTCCCTCTTCTGTAAATATAATGATACACTTTGGGCTGCTATAGGAAAAGCTTTCAGCTGTTTAACTGCATGATCAGTAATGCCATTAAACCCACCAAAACCTCTCAAGTATCCAAGATGTGATACCCAGTGGAAGAGAATTCATTCCAGGCAGCTCCAATAGTCCTCTAAGGACATATGGAGAATAAAGTTCTGGGTGATCATAAAAACCATTTTCATAAATTAATGATTAAATAAATAATGAGAAGTATGATTCTACATAGCTTTTGGCACATGACTGTATGTGATTTTTCTGTGAGTTTGAACAAGAGGAAGTGGGACTGAAGTAGAGATAGTCAGTAGTAGAGACAGTAGAGTGTGCAATCTCCCTTTTAGGTTTCTCCTTTCCATAGTAATTATTGCAGAAATATTCCTGTGAAAGCTTCTGGGACCTCTTTGATTTCCATGGCCTTAAGTTAGAGCTGCAGGAGCTGCTGGGATCCACTGGTGACCTTTGGATCCACTTTGCATTCCTTTATACAAACCCCAGCTGGACATGGGGGTGTGTAACCAACCCACACATGCTATGGGGCAGGGCTCTATTTGCATTACAAATTATCATTTCTGTTCCATGCATTTAAAGCTCCTTGAGTTTTCTGCTGGTTAAATTGTCCCTGGTTGAAAGAGGGCTGACTAAAAACTGATGCCATCCTCTCTTAACAAAGGTTTTGCACAGAGCAAGAGACTTGCACAGTTGAGTTCTGCCTCCGTTTTTCCAGGTTGTTTTTTTTGCAAAAGGAATATATCTAAAGTCAAGATTCGTTTAATCACAGTCTAATTTCATAATCCCAGTAGGGATCTTTTTATTTCATGTTGTATTTTCAGAAGATTAAATAAAAAGTATTGATGAAGGAGATTCTATTTCTGGGGCTTCAGAGTTCTGCTAAATTTAACACAAAAATAAAACCAATATATGGATTTCAGAGTGTGGAATATTTAGCTTCTAGAACTCTATCAGACTGATGCAAAACCAGATGGCTTTAATCAAAGACTCAGACACTTGGCTCCCTTTCCAAATGCTTTCAACTTAAAAAAATTAAAATTATCCAGAAGCTTCCCTCCAAGTGAGCATGGTCTAATCCAGTTCCACTGAACCTGCTGGCCATGTAAATGTAAATTCTCAAAGGTTGTGGAGTGAACTATGAAGAGACTCTAATGACTGTTTGCTGCCTTATTTTGTTTTGACCAAGTTTCATAAAAGGAAAATTTCTGTTGTGGTTTTTTTTTCTGAAAATATTTTCCTCCCCCTTATATAATTTCTCTTTTTCTAAGGGTCCAAAAGGATTATGAAGTGTAGAATTATTTAATTCACATATTAAACTGTGTGAATTGAATAATGGTGCCAGTTTTGTGCCATTTCTTTCTAATTTCATCCTAGCCACAAGTATCCATGACTTGATCCCTACAATCACTGAGGAGCCATGACCTTCCCATTTCTTTCTGGTCCTTTCTTTGAACATTCCTGTAGATGAGCATTTACCCACCTCCCTGAAATACATTAAATCAGTGAAAAAATTAAATCAGTGCAGAAATAGCACAGAAAAAAAAAAGACAGAGGTTTGAAAAATGTGTGATCCCTCATGGACACAAAGAGGAAATGAGAATGCCAATCCCAGGTATCAGCACTCAGGACCAATTTGATTGATTTGGACCTCAAAAATTGGGGTTTTTCCTAAAAATAGAAATCAGAATTTCCAGTAGCAGAACCCTCAGGTTTTTTAGTGGTGAGTATTCCTGGAGTTCAGACTTTGCTTTAGGAAAGCATGGAGAGGTGCCAGGCACTGTGATCCAACAAATGGGTTAAAGGGGAGAAGCTTGAAGTATTTCAGGGCATTGGAAACATCCTAGCAACCTGAGAGAGCATTTGTTTATTATTTTATTAGGTACCAATAGAATTTTTTTCTCTTTTTTTCTATTTTTTTTTTTTTTTTGTAGCTAATAAGTAATTTATCAGCATCAGTGCATTATGCTGTAAGGTACAGGATGAGAGCAGCAGTGGTGTGGAGCTGGGATTTGAAATCTGTGTGAAACAATGCAGGATACTCAACACTGATGAATCCATCAGTGTTCCTGACAACATGAGGTTCCATGACATAAATTTTTAAAGAGGAAGAAGTGTCTTAAGAAGACAGGCTTCCTGAAAAAATAATGGAAAATGAAGCAAAAACTGATTTTGAGAGCCATCAGCAACTCCATGACTACAACTAATGAAAATGTGAATACAGTAATTTACTGATTTTGATACAGTGCATATTGAGAAATAGAAGTGTCTCAATGTATTAAACACATGTTAAATGGATGGAAAAAGTTTTAATCCATGTTATTAATGTTTTGGGTTCTGCAGGGTTTAATAAACTAAATTTAAATTTTCAAATGTCCGGAAACCATGGTAACCATATATATCCAGTAAAGTGTTATTAATTTCTGCACATTATATAACCTACATATTAATATTTAAGGTTGGATGCAACCTAGAAATAATTTTTATGAGAACATAAATTTAATTATTTCATGATGTATAATATTTTCATGAAATGGTTTTTATATTTTTGGCAAAATCCATATTAGGACTTGTTTGTATCCAATATCCAGTGAAATTTAGGAATCAAAGTGTGGCACTGCTTCAAGGCTCTGGATGGAAGACACACATGGGAAATAAATGTGTAGAATTCAGTGTGTACCAGTACAAACTGCATGTGGGAAGTAAAAAAACAGCCTGACACATCAGCCTCTTGAACCACAACAATTCCTCCACAAAAAGGGGTGGGAATTCTGTGCTCTTATGGTTTATGATGCAGTGAAACTTTGAGTCTCTTGTAAGCTCAAGGGACACTGAAGATACTTAAATCCTGTTTGATAAAACAATATAAAGCATCAAAAAAAATGCTAGGATGACCTGTGAAGGACAAAATCCCTCTGTAAATCCAAGGAGCATTAGCAGGCTGACAGTGACACTAAAGCAAGATTTTGTTCACACATTTCTGGGGGCTGTCAGCCATTCCTGTGGCTGCCCAGGTGATGGATGTATTCCCACAGTCCCTCTGAGAGCCACCAACTGCTTCGAGTAGTTTTTCTGAGAAGTCATTATATATTCAGTGTTTAAAGAAGCTTTATATTCCCCTTTTCCCTAATAAAATACATTTTAAGAGCATTATGTAAAGTTTTTGCTATAGGACTTAGGTGCTTTGGTGAATTTTACTGCTCTTTTTTGTAAAGTATCCTGAAAAATGTTCTCATCTCTTTGATATCCTTACATATATTTGGTGGAGGGCCTGAATCTAACAGGTAAACAGGAGCAAAAAATAGAAGTTCTAGGAAAATTCTGTAATTATGGTGTACAAAGCTTGCTTTCCATCTCAGCACATTGATGACCTGTGACTTCTCTCTAGCTGTGCATGATTTCTTCTTCCTCTGGAGTAATTATAAATTGATAACAGGCAGGAAGAAAGGATGCACTTTTTGGAACACAAGGTTTAAGTGCACACAATTCCCAGACAACTTGATTTGGGATTTTCCACTTTTATAGCTGAAATAAAAGAAAAAGTGATCACTGAGGAGTCCTTAAGAAGCAGAATACCATGCAGCAGTGTGGCAGAAGAAAATTTTCATCTATTGCAATCTGTATGGTGGCAGCAGAAAAAATACACAGATTTGTGTCAGAGGGCAATTCCACACAGCTGCTGGAATCAAAATATTAAATAAAATTATTGTAAAAATCAGCTTCTGTAGCTGGTTCACTGATGATGTTTCAAAGGTTAAATTTGAAATTAAAGCAATTAAAGTCTGGGAACCACAAGAAAGAGAAGAATCTGTGGTCAGTGCACTGGAAGTAGAACACAGGAGCTTCTTCTTTGAGGCTGCTTCCTGCCAGTGCTGCTTTCCACTCTTTAAACTCTTTCTCAGGGGCCATTGAGTTACAGAAAGGAATCAAATGGGTCTTAATACATTTTCAGATTTCAGGTTTTAAAGAGCTTATGTAAATATTTCCCATAAGTACAATAAATATTTGATCTGACTTTGAAATAGTGCTGAAAAAGCAAGTTTTATGATCACTGATAAAGGCAATGCAGAGGTAAAAATCCTCATAAGGCCCATCACTTTTGACATATTAAGTGTCCTGTCCTTAAAGTGTCTGCAGGGTCAGAAATGACTTGGCTGAAATACTGAATCTATTAAGGACAAATACAATGTAACCATATATATGAAAATCATCCTCAGAAGAGTCCCTTAAAAAAATACAGAACAGATCTTCTAGGAAAGATCAGAACCCTGCCTCACCAGCCATGAATAAAATGTATTTCTTTACAGCACTCTTTGAGCTGTAAATGTTGGTTTATGTTCTGTGGCATTAGCAGCATCCATCTGTTTTTCCCTTTAGTGAAAGCAGTGAAGAGAGAGGTTATGGCTTTGCTTTACTTGTGATTTTCTGCAATGTTGACATCCTCTTCTTTAAAGCTGATTCCTTAAAACGTGAAATTGCTCTTCCAGCATGCAGTGAATGCCAGAAAAATCATACTATATGCTGTTTTAGTTTATTCTCATATATGCAAGAGAGATTTTGACTGGCTTCAGTTGAGATAAATTGACTTTAAGGCCCTCCACAATTGTAGCAATGTTCCCACACTCAATTTTATGCATATTTATTTACCTTTCCAGAGCTGATTTTTCTCTCTTCAGCACAAGACAAATAAAGGCAATTTAAAAAAAAAAATCACCAAAATCCACTCACAGACACATGTACAAATCCCACCAAAACCCGAAAAGGCATTCAAGAGTTGGCATGAAAGTCTTTTTAGGAATTTGAGCAGTAAAAGACATCTTATGCCTGAGAGGTGTGAGTACAAGTGGGAATTATGATGAAATGCAGCAAACTGAAGTATCCCTGAAATGCAGGATTTCTACAGTGTTCTTCTAAATCTCGTTAAGATTGCCTAAAATGAGCCAATCACTGCTGAAAAAAAATCAGAAACATAAAGAATAAATAAAAAATAAAGAATTTGTCTTTTTATAGCTTTACTCATTGTGGGGTCATAAAGCAGAGCTGTAAAAAATGCATCTGTGAACTTAAACTCACAACTGGGCAGTTTATACAGGAATGCACAAATGTGTGGTGTTTTTTCACACAAATAATATTTGGGAGCATCTGGCAACAGCTTTGTCACAACAAAGTTACATGGAAATAACCTTTTACAGCACGAATGTATAAGGTTATTTAAGAAATCAGATTTTTCCAGAGTGCAATTTGGCAGGAGAATTTAAAATCTATATTAGATTTTCTTACACAAGGAAATGTACCTCTCTCTCTTTCTTTCAGAACATTTTCAGGTTGTTGCCTTGAAGCTCAGCCCTGAGGGAGTGGCTGTGTTCCTGTGCTGCAAATACTGGGGATGGTTTCAGTATTTCATTTTTTCTGCTCTCCAGAACAGGACTCCTGGGAGAACAGGAAGGATGAAATATATTCAGTTGGAAGCCAGTTCACTCAGGATGTATTTAAAATAATATACTCATAACTGGCATTCCTAATGGGACATAAATTGTGAAAATACTTCCAAATATTGTCATATCTAACCATGTCCCATTTATTTTCCTATAAAACAATAAAACAAATTTCACTCTAAGCCAGATCTTAAATTTTGATAAAAATGCTTATTTCCATCAAACTACAGCTGAACTTTTGCCTCTGAGTTGATGATTTCTGTACCTCTGTCCCAGAGGAAATGCTCTTGGGCTGAGCTCCCTCCCTCTGAATCCTGCCCATCCAAGCTTCCAGGTTGCTTTCCTAAATTATCACCATGCTGACAGTAGGTTGAATAAAAACCAAACCTGTTTATCTTCTGTGGAGCTAGGGGATGTTTTCTCTGCTTCAACAAATGCAAAGTTCCCTTTGTGGTGCATTTGTCTGCAAACTTTACAGACCAGCCCAGGTCAGATATGATATTTCTGTTCTTCATTATGCTAAAAGCCCCCAGGTCCCTGATGATAGGGTTTCCACAGTATCTCCTGTAATGGGAGCAAGAATATTCTCTTACTGGGGACATGACATAAATTCATCTACCCTTGAGAATGAATTAACTGAAAAAAGTTTCTACTCTAAAATTTGCATGATTTGAAGACTATTTATTCCTTAATTCCTAATGGATATAATTCAATAAGTGTCTGTATTGATGACCGTGTGGTTTCAGTATACTTAAGGCTTTCAGAATTGGAGAAAACACTTTTCTAGGACTGTCAGTGCTTTTGATGGATGCTGGGAGAAGAATATTTCTTGAACTGTCTTTGGGAAAAGAAGAGTGGTTTTCAAGGTATATATATCAGTATTCAAAGCACAGGAAACTTTGACTTTGCTGTCACCAAAGTTCCCATCTTCAAAACTGCAGCAGGTGAAAGCAGGTGGCTGCTTCTGGTAGCAATGCAGAGAAATTGGAGGTGAAGGAGCACAAGCCAACAAGGAAGATCCCACGAACCTGATGGACACAGCTCAGAGCTCAGCTGCTGCCAACCAGGGCAAATAATCTGAGATAAACACGATTTTCACAGGCTAAGTTTTCAGCTATTCTTTAAAGGCTTCCTTCCTTTTATTTCCCATTCCCCTGCAAACTGTTTCCTCCAGCAAGTCTAGAAGTTTTGCTTAGGAGAAGGAGCTGATATTCAGTTCTAACACAAATTAAACAGCCACTTTTTGAATGACAAGGGCAACAAAGCACCTTTCCCCTGCTTATCAATTCTGTTCCATCTTCACCCTTATATTTTCATGTTCCTTCTCTTTGTCTCTCTTTGCTGCATTTTGCTCATAGTGGGGAATAGAGATGCTTTTCATATAGTGGATTATTGTAGATGAGTTTTCCATAATAAAACAGTTCTCAAGTCTGCTATTCTCCACAGAATTTTAAATAAAATATCCCTGATTTGAAGACAGAATGATCAATCTGAAACAGATCCCAGACACGGGAACTGCAGAGCAGAAAACATTAAAAAATAATTAAATATTTAGCATGAGTTATACAATATTAAAAGCAAAGGAGACTCAGAGTCAGAGGAATGATATTTACAAAGCATTCTTGATTTTGACACAAGAAAAATGTTTAACCTATTAACAAAAACATTCCTCAAATAAAACCACAAGTTCCTAGACCTAATTTCCCAACTTTTTGTAAATGTACCTTTAAAATATTAATACATACTACTGAAAACTCCTGACTTGTATTTTTGATAATAAAACTTTTTTTAAACCAAGTAAAACATGTGACAGCCCTTGCAGGGCTGTTTTCAGCCCAGTGGGAGCCCCAGTCCTCCTGCCCCCAGAAATTTCCCTCTGCAGGAAAGGAGGAGAAACCTTCCAGAAACACAGAATGCAGGACCTCAATTAATCCTCTTCTTACCTGGCCTGAATATGAGAACCTTTTGCACACCCTAAAAATGTAAAATTGTTGAGTGCACAAAGTGATTGTAGAAATTAGACATAAATCCATAAGGTTTTTTGTTTGGCAAAATTGTTTTCCAGAGGATTTTAAGTCCCCTAAATTTCCATTAAAGTTAACAAATTGGATAGATGCAGGTGATTACCTGGTCAACAGTCATTATTTCTTGCATATTTTTAAGGGAATATGTTCTGGAATGTAAACTTGTAGTTCATAATATGTTGTAGTCCTTTGTGAAGTAATTTAAACACAAATAATCAAACATGACTAATCCATTGTGCCACAGTTTATTGAGGGATAAGTTAAATTTAAAAAAGCCAAAAAAGCCCCAAAACAACACCCCCAAAGCACGAAGAAAAATTACCCTTTTTTCCCCTTTAAAAGATATCACCTTTCTTCAGTTTTTGTTTCATTTTCCATGTTGACACTGTGAGTATTTGCACTATTCTAGCCCTCTTCGTATTCTTATTTATGCATTGATTGTTGGGCAGTAATTTAAAAATTATTGTAGCAAGATTAGAAATGACATGAAGAAAGTGGCAGAGAGGAATGAGAAGAGACTCAAATAGAAACCTGATTACTTCAGGTATTACTATTGGGATCATATAATTAAGTGCATTCCTCATTTCATTACAAAATTCAATGAGAAGTATAACTGCATTATTTTTCAGTCAGCAACATTTTTTTTTTAATTTTTTAATTCCAATCTCCATATTGATCTCCTCAGTTCTCAGAAGGGTTTTGGGGCAAAATGAGCCCCTACATCTTTGATTAGGTTGAAAACAATCTGGTTTGTGATTTTTCTGTCTCTCTTCAGTTCAGTGGATCACTGTGTGAGACACTTGGTGCACAGCAAGGCTCAGCAGTGGGCAGCACTGTGGGGCTGCAGACAGATCACAAAATCCTGGTAAATCTGCAGGGGTGGGAAATGATGGGTTTGTTCATAAGCAGTCCTGAAATAGGAATAGATAAACTCTGCTACCCAAACATTTTGCTTTTCACTTAGATAAAGAAAGCCTTGACTGGCCCAAACCCAGTGGCACCCTCAATACCAAGAAGTTTTTCCTCTGATCAATGGAGATTCCTCACAAGATATGACTGCAGTGGTAATTAATCCTGTTAAGTGTTTGCTGCTGATACCCTGGCAAAGGCATTCACAGCAAGGGATCAACCATGGACAGCTGCTTTGAAAAAGGAAATTTTATCTTGTTATAACTAAAATAAGAATGCTTATGTGTTGTAGGACACTGAACATTCCTCACCATGCAACTTCTCAGAGAAAAAATGACCACATGCTTATTTTGCTGTAGAAAAAACTTTCACAGGAAGAAGAAAAAGCTCATCCAGGTCACCCAAGAAACTGGTGGCACAGCTAGGAAAAATGTTTGTTATGTCCCAGTCTGATGCCCTGTGATCCTCAAATAAAAGGATTCACAAACAGCAGCAGGCTTCATAGCAAAACCTCCTCATTAACTGATACATTGTGGATCTCACATCAACTCTTCTTTAAAAATCTGTGTTTAGCTGCCAGTAACCAGTGTTTCCCATAAAAGTGCTTGTAACACTGAAACCCTCACAGCTATGGGATACAAAGCACATCTGTCAAAAGAAAATCCTCATTAATAAAGGATGAGAATTCTGGCTCTTCTACAAAGCCTTAATGTGGCACCAAACCCTTCTTGCTGCTTGTGATAATTTTGCCTTTGAGAAGAACGAAGATTTCTCACATGGGCTCATATCAGTGCAGTTACTGCCTGCAGAAATTTGGTTCTGCCTTTTCCCTCCTAACAGCAGTGAGGAAAACAGGAGCAGTGAGAAGAAGCAGTGGCAAAAGACCCATGGAAGCAGACCAGCTGTTCCAGGTCTGCTGGTGTTTGCACATCTGGTGGAAGAGGCTCTGATGCTCTGGTCCATCCCTCTCTCAGTGAAAAGAATGGTTCCTGGAAGCAGCATTTGATTTATTTGCTCCTGGCTCACCAAAACACAGCCTACATGTTAATATTTATCATGTTAATTAATGTCAGATACTCTGCTACAAAAGTAAAACAGCAGCAGATCAATTACTTCAGTGAAAAATTGTTGCCTTTTCAAATAAAGCTTCCAAATTTTCACAACAGCCACTGGTGTAAAACTTGAGGCATTTGCATTTTTAATTTCCCCTTGCCATGACTGATTTTAATTAACAAAAATTACAGTGGCAATGATTGGCACAGATAGATGCTAAAACTAATTACTGAGATGACATGAGTTAAGATTTAAAATGTAGATTTAATTTTGGAAAAGAACTAAATAAATAAAAATCAGCTCTAGAGCCCTTACAAAGATGACCTGTCTCTTACAGGGAAGGGGATTTTGTCAGCATATTTGCATGCAGTGCTCTGCCATATTTACTGAAGCCTTTCCCAAAGGCAGCTTCTCATACATTTGTTATTCCTCTCCATCTCTTTGATTAAACAATTGAGCCCCCTTGTAGTTTTTCTATTTTTACATATTTTGATCCATTTGGTCACTGTAGGGATGTGTTTTCAAAGCTGTCTCAAAGCACACAAAGACTTTGGATTGTACCTCCTGCAGGCCTCAAAGGCAATGACATCTCATAATTAACAAACAGCTCTGAGTATATTAAAAATGTACTCCCACAATTTCATGGTTGAGGAAAAAAAAGATTGAGAAATTAGCTTGACTTGGGTTTTGTTATGTTTTATAGCTCTTGGGTTTTTTATGGTAGGTCTTCTAAAAGTCAAAGAGTAATGAAGGAAATATCAGAAACTGGGAGCAAAGCAGAATTGGAAAGAAAAAGAAGAGAGAAAGGACTAGAGAATGAAAATTCAGCCCCATCTAATAGTGATATATCAAAGATTTCTAAAAACCTAGGATGAATATGTCTGTTTTTTTACCTTGCTCTGTTTTACCCTTCAAGTCAGCAAGTGATCGACCATTTTTCCGTAAGTGGTGGAAATTATTTGGGTAAAAAAATCCTGTTTTGTGGAGTACAAAATGTGTAGTTACACAAATGTGTAACTATTTAATATCTTAGAGCTGAAACTTCTGGTTATTAGAAGTCTCTTCCTTTTGGTGATTTTCAGTCCATATTCTGCTTCTATATTTCACAACACATGCTTCACATATTAATTTTATATTAATGAGTTTTAATTTTTTTTTCTGTTCCATAGGTAACCTTTTTGGTAAAGTTGTTTTTAACTTAGGCTTTAAAATAACTGTTTTTATTTAAAAGGCAAGCAGCAGTTTCATAGAATTGCTCCTGTTTTTCCCACAGGTTTGAAGTCCAAGAGGAATGATGGGATCTGCTGTGTCTCCTCAAGTCACAGGGATTCAGCTCCTTCAGGCTGGAGATCAAATAGGCTCAAGACAGAAAAATAGAGACTCCAGATTTCATTTTGAAAGCAAATTAAACATCTCTCAGCAAATCAGAAGAGAGTTTTCTTTGAAATGATGGAAGAATAACCAGCAAGGGCTTCAGGACATGAATTATCTCAGGCAGTCTCATTCTAATATTGTCCTAAGCACCTAATTCTACAGATCCTAAAATGTGAAAGAAATAAAATTGTAGTAAGTAAGGCACGTCCTCTCACCCAAATGATCAGGCAGAGGAAGAGAACAGCAGCTCACTGTAACAGTAGCCTGCAAGATCTTTATTAATATTACTCTTGTAATAATAATGCACATAATGGCTGTTTGCTGCCAGAGAGGATTTGATGAGCTGATGCTTACATAGTGGAAAATGATGCTGCTCTACTGAAGTGAATGCAGCTCTGCTGTGCCATGTGAGGTACAAATTAGCTGATTGTTGTGAAAGTGGAGAAGAGAAACCATGGTGGCATTTCAGCAGGCAGAACTTGCTCAGATTTTAGGGATGCCAGGTTTAAGATTCCAGTATGTGCAAAAAGTGAAACCCAGCCTTTGGTAACCACAGCCCCTTGTGGATTTGACTGATGTCTCCACTTGGCAAACCTCATTAAAGCTTTCCCTTGGAGCAGGCAGCAGAGAAAGCCCCAGACTCCAATACTCTTTACAGTGTATTTTCACTTCAGGAAGGGGCTGTAAATGCCTCACTTTGCCAGGCAAACAGCACTTTTGGGATGGAGACAGTCTTTAAGTAAGGGTGTTTTAGCCTTCTCAGTTACTCCAGTTAGGCACCACTGGAGAACTGCAAGAAATCCTGAGCTTCCTAAGTTTGTCTATCATTAAAAACACAAATCTTTTTACCTGGAAAGCAAATCCCTTTCAAGGGCATTTGCTCAACAAGACATTTTCTCCCCTACATCCTCTGCAGGCAGAGCTCAAGGTGCCACTAAAGATTACAGCCAACCCTCCAACCTCATTTAAATAAAAACCTCAATTTCCCAGTGTTGTGAGACACAACAGAGACTTGTACCATTCAGCCCTTGACTGGACCAGAATAAAAACTCTCCTTTTCTTTTCCAAGTGTTCCCAAACTTCCTTATGTCCCTAGAAGAATCCTCTGAGCACTCATGTTTGTCTTGTCATTTCTTAAGCACCTGCAATGAGGACAGACATCAGCTGGATTTCTTTTTTCAGATGAGCCTTACTTAAACCCTGATGTTTTATCTAAATTACAGATTAGTTTGCTGAATTTTCCTTTCTCACCAGTTCAAACACTGCCCTTACCTTCACTACATTGTGTAAAAGGTTTTAAATTTCACCACAGAGCTGGAAATTGTGTCTGCCTGGCAAATTTACTTGAAACATCCCAGTTTTCTTCCAATAACCTGGTTCCCTCCTCAGATTGCTGATATTGGATTACACTGAGGAATAAATTATAGAAGGTGCTAAGAACTGCCAACAGCCAGTACGAAAATCTTACAAGACTCTTACAGATGGTCTTAAACTCCTCCGAAGCAATAAATAAAACCAGAATTTTCACTGCAGATTTTTAAACATCTTGAAAAACTGACTCAATTTCAAGATTCCACAAGAAGTTTTGCACTGCATTTACATTTATTACTATACCTGAGGAGTAGTTGCTCCCAAGTTGCCCTCAATAGAAGTCTACTCAGACACATTGTTGGTAGAATACAAAATTTTGGTTTAGCAGCTAAGTTGACCTTAATTTCAGTACATTGCTGTATAGCTCACTGAGGTGGTTTTAATATGCTAATAGAAATTCAGCTGGTGCACAATGCTCTTGTTGTGATTTTCAAACAAATCCAGGCATAAAGTTTATAACAGCATGTTAATTTCTAGTCCATGTAATTTTCTGAAGTTAAAAAGGGGAGGATGGAACTATTCAGAACTGCTGCTTTTCATTCCAGCACAGGTCTCCTGCAGGACCATGACTTTGTGCAGCTCAGGGATGTCAGCCCAGGCAGGATTTCAGCCCAAGCAAACCTTGCAGGTGAGGCTGACCATGGTCCCATGGCACAGGGTGCACCCAGGTGAATTTGTTCCTCTGTTATCTTTTCTCCACCCTTTGCTACCAATCCAGAGCAGGTGTCAAGTGCTGGAATCCACACCTGATTCCCCAATTCAAATGACCTGTTTTTCCCTCAAATTAGAAGATGCTGATTTGCTTAATGCCTTTGGGAAACAGACTGTCCTGTCTAAATACACACACTGGGTATTTATAGGTCTTCAATACACAAGCCTGAAAAACATTGGCTTCCTTCCTTGGCTGAAAGCTGGGTTAACGAGGAGAAACATCTGCCAGACTGGAGATTCAGTGGTCCTGGCCATGTGGCAAGCATCTCAAAGTAATAAAAAAGTAATAAAATAAATTAGGAAGAACTATAAGAATAAAAGTCCTTTACTTATAACAATACTGTCAAGAAACATCCTCTGTTTTTATTTCTGACATTTTTATTTATTTTTATTGCTGCTAAAAGTCTCAGGACATGATTTGTCTCCTGCACTGAGGACAGGAGGCACTGGAAAGGCAATGGTCCAGGGAGCAGTGACTGCACACAATCCCTTACTGAAGGCTGTGCAAACAGGGAACAGAAGAGACAGATGATGCTGGTGAATTATTCATGAATAATAATGCACACTCTACACAGGGGTGGGTATATGAAGCCCTCACCTCCATTTCCTCTCCTGCAAAAAGCTCAAGGAGCAGCTCTCTCAACTGACAACTCCAAAGCTCCAGCATTTTGTTCTATATGGGATGAGCAATGATGAAATAGATTTTTAAGTTCTTTAGAAATGCTTCATAAGCTCCACGAAAAGAACAGTTGTACATCCCCGAGCAGCACACAGTTCTTTATTAAATTGTTTGGTTGAAGTTTTTTGGCAGTCTAGTCCTTCTGAAAGATGCTGCTCTGACAATCTGGCAGTGGCCTTAGAGCTGCTCTGCTCTGTCCAGCCACAGATTTGTGCTGTAAGCACTGGTAGAGATGGGAGAAAATTCTGTTTGATCTCAAGATAAGGACAGCACATACTCAGAGTGTCAGTCTTTTGCTAAACAATCATCAAGGGTTCAGTTTTAAATGGTGGCTCAGATTATTTACATATAGGAAATAGGAATTTAAAACCTTTGATTTCATTCCATGATGTCCAGTGGGTCCTAAATAAACTTATGTCCTGAAAACTTTTGCAAATGCTTTTAAAAGGCAGACTGTCCTCTATGTAGGACATTATCCAAAAACATGAATCCAGAATCATGAGCTCCTTTGCAGAAGGGACATCAGATAAAAGACTGACAGGTGAAAATATAATTCAAAACATTGGCAAAACCCATGAGTGATGCACAGTGTCTTCAGTTTGTATCTATTGTGCTTTCATCTCAATTTGAATATTCAACAGGAGTCTATTTTGAAAATCAAACAGCAGATTCTGATTTCTGAAACAATTCAAACTGAGTTGAAACTTTTTTTAATGCTTATTTTATTTTATTCTACTGGCTAGGCAGAAATTCATGGGGAAGGTTGGGAAGTGAGGGAGATTTGTTACAGCTGACATTGCTTTATAAAATCTGCCTCAGGGCTCTTTGTGGTGCCTGAAATGGTATCAGACATGCAGGAGCTGCTCTAATGCTCAGTGTTTCCCAGGGATGCTGCACCAGTGCCACTCTGTGCTATTAACAACTGCAGCAAACATTAACCAGTTCATTGGGAGTACCCTTTCTTTAAATAATGAAAAGAACTCTTATATCCACTGAAACAATCCCAAGGAGTGAGTAATTCATTTGTACATTTTCTACTATGAATCATAACCTCACAATAATAAAATGTAATAGGATTGAACTTAGTTCTTAGATAAAAATGTACAGTATTGTTAGAAAGATGCTAAAACTTCAGTTTGCAGAATTGGTTAGGAGTTTTGGGGTTTTTAAAGTCTGATACAGCTGCTGTTGAACAATTGTAGCCCCAAGGGGTTTCAAAGTGAAAAAAATAATTAAAAATTAGCATAATAATTTCACTAGAGAGCTATCATAGTTTGGATGTTTATTCCTTTTCTATTTAATTTCCTCCTTATCAGGGACATGATTCCCACACCTTCCTGAAATATGGAAAGAGAAAGGGGTAATATTGCAAGAATAGTAAATCATTTATGACAGAAGTTTTCTATCTTGATCTATGGGCAAAATTAGGGGTAGTGGGAAACAAACAGTCATGTGGATAAAATTAAAACTATTTCCCATCACCACAAAGACACTTACAAAGCTTTGTCACAAGGATGATGTCTTTGGCAGCATTTTAATTGCATCTGTTATCTGTGGGCGTGGGCAGCCCAGTGAAACTCATCTGAGAGATGCAGGGATGTGTCTTCATTAACTGATGACATTAAGCTAATGATAAAATAATGATCTGTGCAGGACTAATGTTTTTACTGGAATGTAATGACCCATGAAGTGTATTTTGGATTGCTTTGATATTTCCTTTAAATAATTCCTAAAACTGATTTTTACGAGGCTGTTCTTTAATGCTTGCTCTCTGCCAAAGCTTTTCTGATCTTCCTGATCCAACAGCCCCATATCTATTCCTTGTCCAACTACACAACATATTCTATCTCTGTACTCCCATCATTTTCTCACTTCCAGTCTGACCCAGGATGAATCTTTTCACACACCCAAGACTGACTGACTGCAGGCTCAGCTCATTGTAGGGTAATTTTCTATAAAATTCTTCATTTACTAACTTAGGTAGAGCTCCTTCCCTTGGATGTCCTGACTGTGAGATGAGCAGGACAGAATAAAACAAATAAAATGTTTTCTGTGATTGAAGGCACACAAAATAGTGAATTGTTCATAGACTCACAACACACTGCACACAGCAAATAATTAAAAACACTTAAAAGCAATAGCTTCATTTTTAGGTAGCCTAAGTCCTTTGCAAGTTCTCTGCTTGAGAAGAGTCCTTGATTGCATGAATTAACCTCCATTTTAAAACGTTACTGAGGGATTCAGCCATGAATATTCTGGGGTGGTTCAACAAGGCAACAAACAAATGCCTAAAACTGAGAGGCATTCAAGCAATACAAGCCTGTTCCAGCTCTGACTCAGGTTCTGCTGCCTCAGTGTGCTCAGAGAGCCAGAGGATGCTCCCAGCTGCCACATGGCAACGTTTTTAAACCCTACACTTCCAGCAAAATACACCAGGTTGTAGCCATCCACTCCTCAGAGTAACTTCTCTAATTACATAGCAGAGGAAGATATAATAACGACTCAGAATTTGGCAGCAGGTATTTATTCCTGTTCCATAGCTTGTAGGAAATCTAAGTTCAGCAGGAAGAATTTCCATACAGTAATGGGTTCCATATTGGTATTTTCATATGCTTGTTATCTAAGTACACTGTTTGCAAAGATGATTTATTGCAGGCCAGCATTTCCTTATTCTTATTATTTGTGGTGTGATTTGTTATTACCCACATTTTATTTAAGTGAAACATTTGCTCACACAACTCTGCTACATCTCTTCCAGAAACAATAACTTTTCCAGGCACAGCCAGAGCATATTAGAAATGGAATCTCATTCCTTTTGCTTCAATTCACAGGGGTGATGAGGAACATGAACTATTTTACATTTTGTCTCAAGAGAGTTATAAGTAATGAATCCTCTAGCACAGGGTCACTGAATGTCACTATTTCAGTTTTCACCTATAGGATGATGGCAAACCCCAATTTTTTTGGTCCTGTATATTCTCTCTCACACACCACCATCAGAAATTCAGTTTTTGCCTTAATAATTGCAATCATCCTTCCACATATAATTCTGCTTTTTTCACAGTGTTTTTCTCCATGGTTTGATTGTGACAGACTGGGTATTCAGGGCCTTTTTCTTCAAGAATCTTTGTTAATCCCTAAAGGCATGCTCTAGTTTCCTTTCATCTTCTACCACTTCTTTGATGTTGGGGGCTCTTTTCTTTATCTCTCTTGAAGCTTCCAGGCCAAATTTTCAGAATTAAAGCTGAAACTGCAAAGGGCAGAATGGAATAAAGATATGTATTGTTAACTTGGACTGTGCTGGAGCATAAAATAAAATATAACATCTCAGCCAAGAAAAGTGCACTGCAGAACAGGAGAACAGAAAATAGCCCAAGCAGCTGAAATCAGACATTGCTCTGAACACTGAGTTTTCTTGTCATGAGCCAGAGTGTAATACAGCTAAAGGAAAGTTATACACTCCTTGTTATTGATCAGAAGCCATAAAAAAAAAAAAGTCATGAACAGAGGTATGGAAGAAATGAAGTCCCACAAGTAAAAGACACACAGGAGAGGTGCAGAAAAGCCTGGAGAACTTCCTGGAGCAGCAGCAGCTGTAGGAGGCACCTCCTCATGTTTGCCCTACACTCCCCATGCTTTCAAATGTTCCCAAAAAGTCTCCTTTTCATACAGTCTGGAAATCTGTATTTATAGCTGTTCTCAGAGAAGCTGATTACTTCTCAGACTCCATGATGAATTGCCTCAGTTAATATCTTTTTTCACAAGAATTACAGTCTTCAATTTAGTAGAGTTATAAAAGCATAACTTGAACTCTCCTGATTTCATTGTATAGCAGGGAGATTTGGAAAGATTTAATAACTGATAATCTGCTTGGCACAAAGAATGGAAGTGTTCTTCAGATGTGTACTTCTGAGCATGCACAGGCTGTACAACAGTATTATAAAAACATTGAAAAGAATGATAAACTAGACAAAGACAATGGAAAATACAGTTATGGGATTCTGATAAGAACAGTATTACATTTTGTAATGTGATGATCATCCTAAAATGAGATGCTATAACAAAATCAATGCTCACTGCTCTGTTTGCAAGGTTTTAATAGGGAGAAGTAAAACCTGTGAAGAACTTGACCAGCCCTTAGCAACATCCCTGTGACTGTAATAAATTACACAAAGGCATTCAGGCAGTAAATTACCTGGAGATTGTTACAGATCCAACTTCTCCAGAGAGTCTCTTGCATTAACATGTGACCTCACAGAGGTATCTCCAATAGAAGGTACAGGACTGGGAGTTTTGCCTTCCTAGGTCTGACTTTCTCTGGCTTTATTTTCTGCAGTTTTACAGGGCTAGCACCAGCACAATTCTTTGTATCCATACTGATCTCTTTCATCTCTCAGGCCAATTATTCAAATCATTAATTGTTAGCACTTAATGAAATGTCTTGCTTCCAAATATGTCAAAAGTCAATATTGTTTGTCAGCCAGGTGAGCACTCAATGCATTTTCTAATTAACAAAGCTCTGTTAAGGCCACTGATTCCTCTGCTGCAATTCTGCTTTTAGTTCAAGCTCAGCCTATGAGTGTTTACAGACATTGTTTTGTACAGAAAAATGTGTTGTTCAAGAAACAGCTTTCACTGGAAACTGCTCTTTGCCTGTGTGTCCATGCAGCCCAACAAACTGAGCTGTTCCACAAGCTCACTCCTCCTGAACTGAAATGATAATGTTCACCTGCCTGTAAAAAACTGAGCAGACACCATAGAAAGTTTTCTTTTATCTAGGGGATATTCTTTCACTCTTATTAATTTTCTGGACTATTTACTCTATATCAACATCTCTGAAATGGGAAATGTTGATGCATTGCAGTCTAAGTCAGGGAGAATTGGTTTAACAAAAGGTCAGGCTCAAAGGGTGCCTGTCAGCTTTCAGTGAGTGATACCATTGGTGGCCTTTTTCAGAGAGGCTAAATGGCATTAGTGATGCTGCCAATTTGTAATTTTAACAGAACAATCTAAATTCACCTGTAGGGATTCTTTTGATTTTTTATTTCTTGATTTTTTTAAGTGCTTCCCCACCCCCATATGCTCTTGCTTCCTGACCTTGGGGAAATTGGCACTGACTGTATCTTTATTTTCTCTCCTTTTAAGAATGTGGTAATACTTATCTGAATGCTGCCTTAATTTTCAGACAAAAGCCCTGATTAGCAGATATCATAAAGACAGGAACATTAAAAAATAGCCACAAGGCAATATAGAAGTTACATTTTCACCACTGACACAGAAGATTAAGTACCAAATATGCTGAAATACTTGCTAGAGAGCAATAGAATAATAATCCTAGAAGAAATTGCTCTTCAGAAGAGTTTCACAGAACTGACTAGCATGGAGGACTTTCAGCTCCCACTACATTTCATTGTCAGAACCAAAGTTCCTGCAAGGTAAACCCCCAAAATGTTGTGTTTGAAGATGTTTTCAGTAACTTTCACTGAAGTTGACAAGAAGGAAAAAAAAGAAAAAAGGCACCATAGATCTTCTTCATGTTTACCTGACTGTAAATGGACCTTTTGTGCAATTTTAGCCCTGTTACATTCAACAGAACACTGAACCTCCCAGTGGGATGCACAGCTCTGCATTTTTCCATCCTGACTAAAATCAGGAATCTTGGGCACCAACTATACAGTGATGAGAACTACCAGATTTCTCTTCTGTACACAACAAGAGTGGCTTAATTTGAACAAGCAAAGCAGGAAGTGTCAAGGGGATTGAGGACAGAGATTTTCAGGCAGCCACAAGCTCAGGTCCACCAGCTTCAGCCAGTTTTAGAACCGGGCTCAGCGTGGGCTAAGCAGAGAATTCCTGTGGCAGTTGGTCCAACATGAAAATCTGGCCACATCAGTAAAGACACAACCATGTCACAGTTTAAATAACAGAGAAGGATGGGCTGAGTGATGTCCTAGTGACAGAAAATAAAGAGAAAAACCACTCCACCTTGTTCTTTCTCATCACATAGAAATATTCACATCGATTGACTAAGGAAAGCTGACCACCAGAACTATTCCCAGCCTGAATTGTTATTTATGAAGCAGGTAGAGCACTCTAAAGGAAGAATCTCACATGAAATCTCAAGGAAAAAAAAGAAAACAAATTAATCAAGCAGTATCAGAACTTTTATCAGATTTCAATACATTGAATGGAAGACAAAATAATAATGTAATCAATTCTTAGAGATCAAACCTGTTTCTTTGATTTTAGAGTATCAAATCTGCATCTGGATCATTAATTCCCTTTGTTATATATCAAACCACCCTTATATCTCAGTCTGATTTTACAGCAGCCAGGAGAAACCTGGATTTAGCTCCAAGACACGCTGCTCTTTTTATAATGAAGACCAACACACTGAATGATTTCTCCTCCTACACTCTGCACTTGCAATGTTTTGCTCCAGGCTGCTGGCTCACAGATCCTCACTGATTTACAAAACACAGGACAACTCTCATTTTGCCCACAATTTCCACACTTTGTTTCTCCCTTATTTTTTCCTTCCCCCAGGATAATTTAGAGCCTTAATCTCAGGAATGGCCTAAACCAGATGTCACACAGGTGTCTGCTTTTGATTGCCTCAGCTTTGAGGTGAAGCTTTGGATTCTGAGGACACCAAAGGAACCTTTAGATATTAAATACTTATTCCGTGTTAGGAAGAATAAACAGAAGAACAGAAGGTAGGAAAAGGATGGGGAATTCAAAATAATCTTTAGGAATCTTTTAGCTATTGAATGCAGTTTCCATCTAAGATGACCATGATGCATAATGAAAGAACACTGGAGTTGCTCAAGTGCATTTAAAGGAGGTAAGTTAGACAAAACAAAATTAATCAAATGGGGAAAAAATAATAATAATAAAAAAAGGACAAAAGGGACATACTAGCATAAGATGGTGAGAGAAATAAAAGCTATATGGACAAAAATGTCCTTACTAGAGTGCAGAGAGAAAAAGGGAAGGAATCTAGACATGAAACAAAAATTCTCATTAAAGAATGAAAAGGAAATACCTGGAAAGAAAAACAGCTGTGGAAAGAAGACCAAAACCACAAGAGAAATCCGTGTACTTGAAAGATTGTGAAGAAATGATGAAATAACAAAGTGTACACAAGACCAAAAATGCCCTGAGGGGAAAATGAGACCAAAAAAGAGAATTGGAAAGTAAATCAACCAGAAGTGCTCAAGCAGAGGAAAGAATATAAAACCTGGATTGGGAGGACAGAGGGTGTTGCACTATATTTTATAGAAGGATAGAGATTATTTACCAATTTGACTCTGTTCAGACTAAGAACATGGGAAACCTTGAAATTAAACTCAATAGGAGAATTTTCCTGAAGCCTGATGATGGACTCTGGTTTTACAAAGAGAAATTTCTCCTCTTTTATTTCTATTTTCACACATTGCCCCTCTCCATTACCTTAAAATCAACTCTCTGATAATCCCAGCTAGCAAAACTTGCATTTCTTGCCTGCCTCCCAGCACCCCTTGCTCTGGCTGTCATTTCACTACCTGCAATAAAATGTATGCATGATCTTATTTTCAAATTAATGTGTGGAGTCGCTGTAATTAAGCAATAAATGAAGGAATAAATAAAAAGCAAAACAAATCTCATCTTTCACTGGTGCTAATAAGAAACAAGGAACTACAGTGGTGTTATTCCAAAATCAGATAGAGTTGAGAGCAAAAGTCCCATGCAATTGGTCATGACTACCACACACAGTGCCAAGGACATAAAAGAATATGGCTTCAGGTTTAAAAAGGTATTTCATTAATTTTAGTATATTTAACTACTATGTTTACTTATTTAAACTATACTTTTGCTAGTCATTTCTATTCTTCAAGAAAATAAGTTTAAAAAATGCAGTCTGTTCTTTCACAAAGCAATCATGTACAGAGTTATTAAACCTGAAGTAAAGAGCTACAGAAGTACCAAGACAAGGAGGAAGCTGTGTTTTAATTAACAGTCATTGATCATTAACAGCTAATTCCTGTCACAGGGAAGATTTTCAGGCTACCTTGAATTTAAAAATGCTGGTGTTTGATAGAAGCCAAAATTGACACGAGCAGGTATAGACATGCTCTGCTGAGGGTTTTTACAATAAGGTGCACACAGATTCAGAACTGTAAATATAATTATTTGATGGCTTATTTACTTGTTAAAATTAATAGCAAAAGAACGCAGGAGTTGCTTTATGGCTGCAACATCCAATGCATTTAAAGAGAGGCATGAAGCAGAGCCATATTTCATGTTCATGCTTGTATAGCAGCTTGCCAGGTGTTTGCCACCTTCACAGCTCTCAGACACACACACACCTCTGCAAGGAGAGGTTTTCAGCAATAAAATAATGGGACTGATAAGCAACACACCCAAAAATAACCCACAGATGGTTGTAGACTCGTTATGAATAAGGTTTCTGGGTTTAAGTTTATTATATATATATATTTATTATGTTTTTTTTACTTAGTTTAAATCCTTGAAAGCAACTAAACTGATGGATTTGTCTAAAGTATTGTTCATAGGCAATATAAGTTAATTGACTGTTTATCAGGAAAATCTAAATAAGAGAGGGGCAGTCATGGGAGAATTTAATGCCAGGGTTAAAGCTCCCAGTCTCTCCTCAACTCCTGAATCTCCTGCAGGCATCTGTTTAAAGAAATAAAGAAGACAATCCATTAAGATGCATGACTAGTATTTTGGTATATTTATTCTCTAGGTATCACAGATTTTGCTGTGATGGCTCATTTCCTCTAGGAGAATTCTCCTCTGCACTTGAGAGATTCCAGCTCATGTCCAGCCCAATGTTCACACCTCATGTGGGGTGGAGCAGGAGTTCAGCTATAAAGAGAATTTAGCAGTGCATGGCTCTGTAATCCCAACACTTCCACCATTGAAATTGGATGAGAAGCAGTGTTTCCTCTGTGCTGTAGTCTCACTCTTCCAGGGGGACAGAGTGGATTAATAAATTACCTCTCCCTGAATTTTGGGCATCAGCACCCCATGGAGATTTTGGGAGGTGGGGACACAAGGATTGCCTCTGGCCTTCCCTTCCCTCCCAGGCAGCCCCCATGAGAAGGATGCCATTACAGACATTTTCCACAATTCCCAGAAAATTCCTTTCTCTGATTCGGCTCCAGGTTCTTCCCAGGCTGCACTCTGTCCCTGCCCAGCTTCAGCCAGCCCCAGTTCACACACAGCACAGTAAAATGCAATCATTTCCCATCACTGCTGTCCCTCACTTCCCTGCCTCTGGAAAGTTATCAGCTCATCCCGAGCTAACTTTGATATTTTAATTGCATTTGGAAGATTTCCCTTCCAGCGAGCTGACCATGGCAGTGAAGCCATTCCAATGGCCAATTAATGCATTTACTTGCCCCTTGTCATTATGCAGTAAAATATGGTTTTCAGAAGAAGTCACATTTGTCTGGATGTCTGGGAATCACTGACAAAGAACTTCTCCCTTTCTGAACAGCTCTGAACAAGCCAAATTCAATGTTTCATACACAATGCTCATAACCACCCTGGAGATTTTCAGAATATTATTTGTCATTGCATTTCTACAGCTCATTTTCTCCCAGATGCAGCTTTTTGTTAATGACAAAGCTCTCACTTTAAACAGAGAGCTTCAGCTCTCAGGTACAGATGTGATTCATTACAAGCATAGAAAGCAAAGAGCTGTGCATGGATGGAATCCAGGAGCACACACCTCCCTACAGCAAAAGAAAAACTCGTGAGACAAAGCCCCATCTCATTATATCAGTCTGTGTTTGAATAGCCAGCCACAAATCTCTGCCTGGGGCTCTAGCACCATCATTTTGTAACCCTCTGACAGGACCATTTGGACTTTTAATGCCTTCCCTATGGAAAATAATTAGGGTGGGTGAAAAACTTGTGCTGCAGTGATTCATGGCTTTTCTTGTCCCACTAATTGTTTTGATTGGAAAGGGAACCTTTGCTGCAGCTCCAAGGACAGTCATGTTAAAAGTACATGACATGTTGTTGGCTTTTTGCAAGTATTGGGATAAATGCTATATGCGTAGTGTTAAAATAGCATTTCTGTATGGATATAGTTTTTTTCTTCTTTCTTTTCTCTCTGCTGATAGCCAAATTTAGACATAAGTTTTTTTAGAAATAGTATGCTTAAACTACAGATAACAGCCCGTAAACGCGTGATGGGAACCCTACAACTGACACAATTGTCAACACTCACTGACTACAAAAGACCAGGACCACCACCCAAATTAAAAAATGATAAGAAAAACATTAAAACCACAAGCCAAAAAACACGTATGCTCTAAAAAAGTGAACCCAAAAAATAGCCATACTAAACAGTTCCCAAGAAAAGTTTAACTATGCAAAAAAATCTATAAATATGCAACAAGTTAATACATTATAAAACGTATTTAAAAGAGTGTTCCCAAAGCAGCCGTGTGCTCTTGGCAGCATGCTAAGCACCCGACCGTTTTAACCCTTTGCTTTATGTTTGTCTCCTATTGTCTTTTTATTAAACCTTTTAAATTCTACCGAAACAATGAACCCTGGTTTTCACAGTCAGGTACTTTATAACCCTTTCTCCTGAGCTGCTGTGAGCATTGCTGGCTGCTGCAGAAGCTCCCAGAGCTGAGGACTGGGAGCGTTTCCATTTCCATGACACTGGGAGCAGCAGCATTCAAAGCTGCCCTGACATCCCCTCCTCCTGTCCTGCCCATAATCTCCTGCACACTCTTGGCTGTCTTAGGCAATGTTATTGGAAAAGTTAATCCAAGAAACCTTTTGGCCAGTTGAAGAGGTCAAGAACCAGAATAGAACAATCTTTTTTTGTTTTTAATATATCATAGCACTTTCCATTCACCTGGATGTCCTAAAGTACATTAATATGTGCATATTACATTTTCTAATCGGGGTCTTTATGCACAGATATCAGGATGTTGTTTCCATCCAGCAGCCAATTCAAACCAGTTGTCTGGCAAAAAAAATAAAGAGCTTTCCAGAAGGTTCTAGAAGGAAACAATTAACAGATGATGTGCCGTGACTGCTCTTGACAACATCGTACACTTCATTATTGTTTGTCATCTCTTGTCCTCAGCACAAAAGCAGACAAAGATTTTCCCGGGGGTAAATCTTTGTCAATATGTGCTGCTACACTGACAGGTTCAAATTAGTGGTTGATGGGAATTACCATAAAACTTGGCATCTTTCCTCTTTGTCACTGAAAATGAAATTTAATTTATGAAAGCAGCAGCAGATGGAATTAGAGCTTGTCTGTTTAACACTCTAGTGATAGATAGCAGAGATTTAGGAAATTAATTCTGAGTTTAGAGAGTCGCTGGTGTGAAAGAACAGATCAGAGCAGCAATTGGGTAATAGAGGGGTCCAGTGTGTTAACTAAAGAGATGAGTATGAGAGCAGACTGGAAGGTAAAGAAGATATTGTAGCATGAGAAAAAAAATTAGAAAAGAAAATTTGACATTCAAATGGAGAAGCACAAGGAAGGGAAAGATAGGTTCAATAGAAATGAATGGTTTTTTATCCAAACTATTCATATCTTTTTGGTTTACAACCAGTTGTTGGTCAATGTTTTTCACTGGCTAGTTTTTTATTTCACAAATAAAAAAATTCCTCTGTCCTGAAAGCAGCAGGGAAAGTGCTTGGAAATCTGTGCTCATTTCCCTGCTCTGCTGTGAGGTTTTTCGGTGCCCTTCAGCCAGCCACTTGTGCCAACATTTTCAAATGCATTTGTCCTACCTAGACCATGACTTAGAGGGTCTGTTGAGCACCCAACATCTACAGCAATAGAGACACTTGTAGCAAGAAAAATAAAACTCACTAAACCTGGAAAACCACAGAAGAAATCTACTTTTCTGAGCTATCTGTTAATAAAGATTAGATGTAGCGCTGTAAAGGAACAAACCTGAATCCTTCATTTATGAGGATTCTGTACTTTGTGTAGTTGTTAAAACCCTGAAGTTTTCCTGAACTTATGCTTATGAACTGAACAATAAAACTTCAAAAGGAGATTAAATAAGATTACCTAGGCTAAATCTCAGGCTTTAATACTCAGCTCTTTCTTGATCCACTTAGAACACTGCCTGTTGATAATGCAGGGCAGATGGTGTACAAACCCCCAGCCCCCCAAAAAATCGTGTTAGCACAGCTTCATTTCAGAGGCTGAAAGTGTTTGGTCTGCATTTTAATACCTTAAAACTTAATCTGTTTAACATGGCAGGGAGAACAATATTTTCCACTCTGCATTCAGAGTAACTTTCCATGACAAACACTGGGGAAAAGGTTTAAATAAGTCGTGAAGAACTGGTCTATTTTTTTTTTCCCCTCTAATTTCTTGCATTTTCCTATTCCACCAGGAAGCTCTGCTACTGCATTCCCAGGTTCATCCAGCCAAATCATACATACATTTTCACCATCCACTGCTTATTTTGTTGGTTCTCAGCTTGGGAACAAGATTGGCATCATTTGCTTTGTGCAAGGGATTCTTGGAGGATTTGTGGGAATCTGAGCCACAATCATCTCTTAAACCTGATCTATTGACATGTGCAGCAAAAAGAATATATAACAATAAAGTTTTTCTGTTTATTTCTTCTAAAGGTATCAAATTATCATGCAATGAATGTACTTATTCTTTTCTCTGCATAATTCTGTCAATTCAATAAACAACCTGGTCTTTCTTTTTCTTTCTTTCTTTTTCTTTCTTTCTTTTTCTCACATGACAGACACTGAGCTGTAACATCCCATTGACTCTTCAGTTTGGCTGAGGATTTTTTCCAGCAAAGTCTCTCATCCTTCTCACAGGACAACAGAAACACTCTGCCCTAAATCAGATCGTTCCCCTTAACACAAAATATAAACCACTTTGGTTTGCTCTTATTTTTTGGTTTTTATTAAGTAGCAACACAGGCCAGTATTTATGAAGATGTCAAAGTGCAACTTTTCACAGGATTTCAGTTTATTGTGCTTAGAAAGAGCATAACAAAGTAGTCACATTACCTGCTCTTTCCACCATTCCAGTAGGGTTATTAGATAACAGTCAGAGAGGCAGAAACTTCCCAGTGAGAAAGGAAATGGAAATTTCTGGCAGGACAATACTGAAAATCAGAGTAGAATGCCTGCTGAATTAGCAGGCAGGTTCAAAAGCAGCCAAAGGGAAGCAGGTACATGAGGGCATAGAGCACCATTTTCTGCCATTTTCCATCTTTCATCCCAATATTTTATTTGAACTGACCTACTTGGCATTACAGAGATTTCAGATGCTTCTGTTGCTAAAATACCTGAGGAACTCACAGTAAAGAGCTCTGGGCAACAGCCAGTGTTAGTTTTACATTTATAAACCACCTTCTAAAAAGTTACTTTTTTAGACCCAGGATGTCAAGTTTGGCAAGTTTCACCGTTCCAAAAAGGGCATGCAAAATGAAAACAGAATGGAAATCTCTTTTTACCTGCATTGTGGGTTTATTTTTTAACTTCCAAGCAATGGCCAATCCAGCCATCTCCTGCTGCCTTCCAGGTATGGAGCCCAGCTCTCCCCTGCCAGTGCCTCTGGCCAGACCATTAACAGCAGAAATTATTAAATGTTCCTCTAACTGATACTTGGCCTCACACCAGAGGAATTCTTATGCCAAATCATGTGTAACACTCATGATATTAGACAGATTTAACTGTATTTTGCTTCTAATAGAACATGTCAACCATTAAGTCCAGTGATGGAAGCCAGCTTTTCTCTCAGCCCACTATTTCTCCATTTTTTTCATTTAATCTGTTATCTGTGCTAATATTTTGATTAGAACCAAAGCAAGTATGTAATAGCTATTATTACACATTCTACTATAATTATTCTTGGCTGCCACAGCCAGGATTCAGGATTTTGGTGCCCAAGATGCTGTGTGCTCTACACAGATAGAATAATTTCTGTGCAAATCCCTGAAACTAGAGCTTCATGTGAGACAAAAGACACACAGAAGAGCTTGGATCATCCAATAAGGTGTGAAATCAGAGGGTCAGTTTTGAAAATCCTAGGGAAAAAAGGGTCCAGAAAGGGTGAGGAAACAAAAGGAAGAAAATGCAGAGCAAATTGAAACAGTGAATGTGCTGCTTTCTGACCAGGCTGAGCTGGCTGATGGCTCAGGGGCTGTGCAGGAGGTTGGGATCTCTGCCATGGCATTCTTCAGACACAGAATTATTCTGCACATGCAAGCCAAGAGCAGCTCTAAACCCACACATTTCCACCAAAGTGTGCAGAGCAGTGTTTGAACCTGCCCAGTGTCTCCATGGCTTCACCTGCACTCCAGGGAAAGACTCTCAGAGCTTGACTTGTTTGTTAATTAAATAATACTGCCCTCATTAAGCTGGATTGCTTCTATTTCAGTATAATGCTTTTATTTTACTTTCAGATTTCCCCCATTTAGGACAATCTTACAGACCTAGCTTTCATTTATTTTCAGTCCCTGAACATTTTCCTTTGCCTAGGGAGTAGAAATTATCTCAGCATCTTCTAATGCCTGTGTTCTTCAGCAACACTCATTTGGAGGGTACACAAACACTTTCACATGTTGATATTTTGAAATCTGGAGCTAATTACATTAATTTCTATTCAAACAGCCTTATCAAGAGTAAAGCAAGAGGAGGCTGGATTTCCTGGTAGCACCTGAAGGTGAGTGTTAAAGACAGAAGGCAAAACTTTTTAAATTATTATTTCCCTCTTAGATGTCCTCTGAATACTAAAACAAGCAGGTTGTAGAAAAATGAGATAAGTTTTATTGCACTAACTGGTGTAATGCAAAAATAAACTGATATATCCAGAAGAAACATTCTTAGACTTTAAACACTGAGTGCAATGGCAAGGGAGTTGCAGAAAAGAGGTTTAGGAGTAAAAAGCCATAGAAACAAACCCACAAAACCCCACCACTAAAACCAAGCAGGGTATTTCTTGGTTCTATTTAATCTCAGACAAATCTATCACCCACTTGAGCTCACAAGTGACCAACATCCTCACCATACTAGGCAAAAACTAAGATTTTAAGCACACATTAAATAGTAACAGTTAGATACTGCACCTCCAGAACTTGAAACACCCACACACAAGCAAAAAAGTTAAGGTTCAATTTACCCAAACCTTTGAAACACTGGAGGTGTGAAGCATCTGTAACCACATAATAAATTTGCTCCAAGGAAAAAAATATGCAGATAAGCTAAGATCATTTCAAATTAATGCTTAACTAGGGTTGGTTTTCCAAGCAGAAAATTAAATCTGCCTTTGCTTTCCATTCTTAAAATTCTTAATTCTTAAAAGAGCTTCATTCCCCATTGAGGAAGCTCATGTTTTCATTTTAGTTTTTCCCTGGTTTTCCCCACAGCTTCTGATTTTATCAAATGTCACCATGTTCAGCATCTGCTGAATTGGTTGCTCAATATGATCTAACAAGTAACCCAAAACTTCAAGGATAAACTTCAAGGATAACTACAAGAATTTCTTGATTTGAAGAAAATAGAGAAAAGGGGAATGAGGGATAGAACTGTTGGGAAAAAGCAGAATGTGCTTATTTCTTCACAGAAAGGAAATATAAAACAAAAGAAAGAAGGAAAGAAAATATTTCTTTTTTTCTGTTTGGTTCTTACACGACTCACAAATAGAACATTTAAAAATTAATAACCAGCTTATAAAATTTAATTCCCTTTGCCCCAACAGAACTTTTCTTGCCCCCAGAAAATTCACAAGATTCTATAAGAGAAGTTGCAAGAAGTGAGTTTTCTTAAGCTGGCATCAACATATACAGCATTAAAACCACTGAGATTTATTTTTCTTTCTTAACATACGAAGGAAAAGTTATTTTTTCACACATGCAGAGCTCAGAAGAAAGAGAAATCCCATGCCTGTTTCTTTTAGATCATGTATATATGGTATTAAAATGAACTTACATTTTTCTACTGCTGCTTCAAAGTTGTATTGTTTGACACAGCCTCCAAGGAAGCAGGAGGGTGAGTTATTGTGCTGGTTTCAAAATAAGCAACTAAGCCCATTCAAAAGAACATAAGTAAAAATAAAATAAAAGTAACCCAAATCTAAAATGTTCTAATTAAAGGAAATAAAACCTATGAACAAAATGCCCCCTCAAAACCACCGAAACAAAGCATAAAACAGAAAAATCAATAAATCTAAGAACTTCTGTGTGGGCCATGTCCCTGAAGAGCTCCAGGTGCTCTTTGGTACAGGTGGTTTCCCATTGGCTCCAGCTGCCCAATTTTTGGAGCAGCTGTTCCCTGCACTCCACATCCCAAATGTGCCTCTGCTCTGGGGCTTTGGGTGCCCAGGCTGAAATTCTGCCCTGGCTGCAGCAGGAACACTCACACTCCCTGTGGATGTGCCAAGAGGACAAGAGAGTTTTAGAAATTCTGGCAAAGCTTTAGATGGGTCTGGGTCACCATGGGTTCACTTGATACTGAGACTAGGTTTAATTTGGTAAATTTTGTAGTCCAGGGTAAGTGTGTATTGGTCTTACAACAGCCTTAGTGGCTATTTAGTGGCACACTGATGGGCAGGTGTTTCCTGATGGAAATGTGCTGCTCAGGGCTCCTCTCTAGAAAGGAACAAGTCTTCGATCAGCTGGAATTAACCTCGAGGTGCATTTTCCAGAAGGCCTTCCACTAAATTTTATAGTCACTAAATAGTCAAATTTTCACCTCCATTAAAAAAAAAAAAAATCACTGTCTGGTTGTCCCATGTCCATGTCATGTGCTTAACCCATGGATGGCTGCTCCCCCAGGGCACAGACAGCATCTCCAGCAGGCTTTTGTGTTCAACAAACATCCCCCCCTGCCCCTGCTATCTGATCCAATTTTCCTCTGACTCTGTGAATGCTGAGTTTTCCAGGATGTGGTTTTGTCTCTGAGCACGCTGCCACTCCTCACACAGAGCTCCAATGCACACCTCTGTGTGCTATAAACCTTCAGGGCTGCAGAGGAAAGGCACACAGCCCCCTGTGACATTTCATTTCATCAGCTCTGCCACATCTTTAAACTGCACATATTCATGAAGTCCCTGCAGCTCATTAAGGCTCTGTGATTCCCTTGGAACCCAGCAGAAGGAATAGATGTTTTGAAATATCCACTTTCCCTCTTCTCTGCCAGAATAGTTTCCAGCAGTTTTCTCAGCTTTCCATGCAGTTCCCCTGCTCTATCAGAGGCAAATATTGCTGCAAGCTGTGGTTCTAGGCTAAGAGAGCCTCCTCTCACTTCCACCATGAACAGGTATTTTTATATCAGAGTTAGTTTGAAAAAGATTAATTGGAGAAAAAAATGTCTTTTGAAAGGATTGTGTTGCCATCATATTTATTTGTTTCCCATCTCTTTTGTAGCCTGTCTGAGATGAAAGTCCCCTGCTGGCAGTACACTTCTCTTGTTAATGCTTGTTTTGTCACTGCTCCTCACAACACTTTCAGAATATTCAGGTTTTTTCCCTGATGAAGTTCTCTGGTTTTCTGGCAGACTGGTCTCCATCAGCCACCTCACGAACAGATCTTAAACCATGTCAGCAATTCTTTCATATCTATTTGTTCCTGCTTTTGCCCTCAGCAGGTACCTCCAGACTTGTACCATTTTGTTTCTTTTGAGTTAAATGCCTCTCCTAAGTCCTTGTGTCAAATTCAAGAAAACACTGTGCTGCATTTTTCCCTGGCTTGCAGGAGGCAAGGAATTAAACAACTTCTCATCAACTTCTTCTCATCATCCCTCATTTATTCTTAGAGCAGTGACAAATTAACACTGATTGCACCAGTGCAACCCCTTCTGATCTTTTGGAGTTTGAAGCCAGTGAATCTCCATCCCCTCTGAAATAAATACAGATGCCTGGGGATTACATTCAGGGCTGTCCTGTCTGGGTTCCTGCAGAAATAAACCTTTGGCAGGGGCTCCTGTGAAGCCACATTGCTCCAGCATCCCTGAGGTGAGATTTGGCTTTGCAGACATTTCACACAGCCCCAGATTGCCACCAGAAACCTCTTCCACTGGCAGAGATAATGAATTATTTCCATCTGGAAAAGCAAAGCAGTGAGAAGTTGGGTTTGGGAGATCTGTGTCCTAACACCAGGTGTGCTGGGGTGGCAGGGAATTATTCAGAAATCCACAGGTGTTTCAGACCTGGTGGCTCAGATGTGGCTCCACCCTGAGCTGAGCCTGGAGATTTCAAACAGGAATTGTAGGTCAATAAAATGAAACAATTCCACACCTAAGCACATGCTGAAGTTAAATGTTTGTCTCAAAATCCAGTGCAGCTGTTGCATTGCTCTCATATCCAGTAGAACCATGACCTGAAGCCACATCTATTTGAAAAACTCAGGAGTAATAAATGATCCCCACAAACACATCACTTGTTTGACAACAGTCTTATTCAAATAGAAACCAGTCAAAGAAAAAATGTGGACCACATCAAAATTTTGGATATAATTATTTCAATAGTCTAGGTTTTTGAGAGGTCTCAAGAAAAAAAAAAAAAAGAAGTATTAAAAAATTTCACACCTGACATAAAATACTTTCTTCCTTTTTTTTTTAACATTTTGTTTGGGCCTAAAAGTGAAGAAAAACTACCCTAAAAAATTTGGAGGGATTTGCACTGCTGTTGGTAGTGCAGAAAAAACTGTATTTTCATAACTGACCTTGAAATGGGAAAGCTGAGAGCTAACTCATTTAATTCCAGCCCACATTTATTTCATCACACTTGTCAGAATGGGGAGTTAATTTTTCTCTTGGTGGTTGAGAAAACATCCCAGGTAATCAGCAAATGAGAAAGCTCTGTCAGGGACAAACCCTGAGCTCCTCATGTTAAACCAGACCAGGCATTTCTGAAGCCCAAGAGCAACATAGACTGAACATTTGGAAAGGAGAATTTGCTGTTTGGAATTGACTTGTCAATGGTGAGGGGGATGTAATTTTGAAAGAAAATCGATGCAGAGAGATGGCAGTGGAGCTGAACAGTAAACAGTTGGTAAATTAATGCCTGTATGGTCTGAGCCCAAAACCTCCTTGGTATTTTTTTTTCCAAGTAAATCAGACTGCATTTATTTTTAATTTGAATCCTGATTTCCTCAGGTGCCACTCACCCCTGAATAAAAAATCTAGCCTGAAAGCAAAACTACCAACACATGTTAGAGACAGTCAATCTGACTGGTGGATTCCTCACTAGGTTCTTACATTTTTATGCCAAGGAATTTTCATTGTAATGTTTTATTACACAGTAAGCTAAATTATAGAAGCATTGCCCTCTGCATTCAACAGAAGTTATTAAAAATATTGTGGTTTTTTGCAAAGTCTCACAAATTATGCATCACTTCTGAGAAGATTAAAAACACTGCTGATGTTAATGTGGAGACAAAAGGAAAACGTGAGGCATGAAAGAGGGTAGAAAAAACAAATAGAAAAAGAAAAATCACCAAACCCTCCTTGCAAACTTCAGCAGAGAGAGCTGGCTAAAATCCTTCAGTGCCAAATTCAAATGAGGGGTGTGAGCCAAAAGCCTCCCTTGGCTTGTGGCAGCCCCGGTGCCTTGCCAAGCCATAATTAACAATTGTGTTTGCAGCCTGCACAAAGCACATCAGCTCCAGTGCCCTGTGCCCAGCACAGCTCCGGGAGCCCCTGCTGGGCTCTCCCTGACCCCTGGGCTGTTCCAGGGGCTGCTCTCAGGCACAGCAGCACAAACAAGTCCATGGAACAGCTCCAGAAGCAGATGGTTGTGGTTGTTGGGCTGTTTTCCTTTGGGCAGGTGCTGGAGAATTGTCATTGCCTTTCTTCCTCCCTGTTGGTGATGCTGAAGCAAAGTCCAGAGCATTTCATTAATTATAAAGCTGTGATGTTATCATTTGCTGCAAACTGCCCAGACTGAACTGGCTTTCTCAAATAGACAAAACAGAGGGTAGAAAACATTTTAGTGCAGAGAGTAAAGAAAAAAGGGGCATTTCCTGAAGGAGGTGGTTTGATGCAGGGATTTTAATCCCATATTTAATATACTTCATCTGTTCTATTTCCCTCATACAGTGTCACAGACCAATCTGTGCACTGAGTCCAAGAGTTGCTTGAGGGAATCAGTCTGCCTTTCAGAATATCTACCTTGCAAGTTGTTGTTTTTTTTAGTTTTTTTTTGTTTGTTTGTTTGTTTTTTGGGTTTTTTTTGCTGCATGAAGGCAGCATCTATTTATCTAAATATATAATAATGGAGTGACAGCAGATTAGAAAAAGTAGGCAGTGAATTTTCCATGTGTGTTTTGCAGCTGTGGAACTCATCCAACTTGTTGGCTTTTGAGATCAGACAAATCTATCCTGATCCAAGGGTGGGATCCCTAGGGTGTAGCACAGTATATAATCAATATTCATACTAATATGAGATGTTCTTTGGCTGCCCATTCAGCCTCTCCTCCCTGTGAGGCAGCCTAGAACCTGGACACAACCTTATGATTGGTAATAATTAGCTCTGAATTTCATGAAAACTGTCAGTGGCTGAAAGGAGGACCATTGGGAACCTCCATATCCCGAGCCAGAAGGATGAATTTTGGCATTTTATTAAGGAATGTTATTCAGCTGAAAGATTCCAGCTTTATGGCTTTACATTTCTTCTCTCCATGGCAGATATTCAACTTTGAATGACTCCAGAATATTCAATCATTTGGTTTTATGTTTATAAAGCCCAACATCAAGAGAAAATGGGCACCCTGATATATTATTGTAGGCTCAGTAAAAAAAAAAAATGGCATGTAGAGAGCTTCTTGTTATACAAATCCATAAAATGGACACACAGTGGGATGGACAAAGCAATGGTTTGATATTGCTGTGGTGATTAAAAAGAAAACCCCAAAGCCAAAGACTTAGATGACTGCTTTTATGAGGAGAGATAAAAGTAAATTCCTCAAAGGAATTCATTAATGTAGGGAAGCTACTATGGCTCTTTGAACAAGGAAAGACCCTCATGTTTGGCATAATTTTATATAATTTCATCTTTTCAAATAATAATTCTGTGATTCTGTTATAAGGAATGAAAAATATGTTATTATAAAAATATTTTATGTTTCATGTTGATTTCATTCTGTAGTCAGGAAGGTTTGAGTTACATTTAAATGTTTGCTATCAGATAAAGTTCACAGAAGGATAATATTTTGGGAGGTTGTGGAATTGCTCAACTAAACTCTATTTGAGCTCAAAATGGTGTCTCCCAGCTGAGTCCTGTTTTAAAACAAAGTAAATTTTCAGACATAATCATTTTGTCATGTCACAGACAGCAAGACAGTCCTATTTAGGCTTTCATAAATAGTATTTCATTTGCATCTTTATTTATTTTTACCTTTTATTATTATTTATTAGTAGTATTTATTATTAACCCTTCCCATTAAAATATAGATCCTGTTTCCAGAATAAACAGTCTGCCTTACTTCCTTTTTATTATTGAGCATAACTTTTGACACCACAGTATATTAAGCCAATGACATTTTGCCCTTGTTCAGTTTTCTTGTTGGCACAAGAATGAAAATGATGACAAAAACCATGGGAAAGAGCCCAGCCATGAGAATTCCAAAGAGCTCACTCTCATTTGAGTAAACAGCACAAAACGTACTCAGAAGAGGAAAATGAGAATATTTGAAGGTTAAAGGATCACCTTTACTACAGGAAGTTGATATAGGTCAGCCATACTGAATGCACTGTGCCACTCCATTATGAAACCTTAAAAAAAAGGGAAATATAGATTATTCTTTTTTTAAAATTCCCCATTTAATAACCCAAAAGAAAGGTTACAATAAAATCTTTGGTGTTCAGCTCCTACAGGTTGAATATGAATTCAGGTGGAAGCAGTCAAGAAGAGTTTCATCCTTAAGCTTCATTCTCATAAAGCCCATTTGATCCTGATCTGTTGAAGGAGGTGAGGTGACAGTGGACACTGGCAGTAGAAACTCTAACAGTAATAAAATGGGTACTTTGACTTTTTTCATAGACTTTTGACTGCTAAAAGATATTTGGGAAATAAAGTGTGAAACTGCTTAGAGTAGCTGGTAACAGTGAAAGCTAAATAACTTTTTCTTGCATTTGAGTTTTCTCTTTTATTTTGGTCTGCTTTTCAGGCAGAGGCATTTCAAAATAAGTTTTTATTACACAAGGGGTGAAAAAAGAGCATTACCATATTCAATTTCCCACAAATGTCTGTTGCAGCAGTAAAAGCAGATGGCACCAGAAACAAATGAGCATCAACTCTTCTTGGAGTACGTCTAATGAGAACAGGTTGGGTTTGATGAAGATAATGACTTCTGAAAATTCATCCATTTTTATGCCACAAAAAGAAATTGCAGCAAACATTTCCTGTAGTGTGTAATCCTTGCATCCAGGCAGAAATTTAATTTAATGGTCTTTCAAGGGCTGATCTTGCAAAGGGTCTCAGAACTGAGCTCTTGATGAAGAAACGAAAGTCACTCCAAAGTTTTTCAGGAGTCTGCTGGCAGCACGCACACCCAAGGGAAGGAGCTCGGTTTGCTCCAAGGCATTGCTGAAACTGCAGTGCCAAGAGCTTTTTTTGAGCTATACCTGGGCATTTATTGCTGATCTTTCTGAAAGATCTACCCCGGGTTAACTTCTGCCCTGGAACTGCTATATCTATGCTGAAAATGCAGAACAGGGCTGTAGATGCTATGGTCAAGGATGCAAATGATTTCCAGCTATCTGAATTTCAATCTATTTGTATTTACATCTCTTTTTTTGCCCTATGTGGAACTGAGACTTAACAGTCCATTACCCTGTGGTTCTGAAGGCATAAGGGGCTGCTAAGGCAGGACAATGAAACATTTCCACACCTGCACCTTGTACGAAATAGCTGTGAAAAGTTTCTGCCTGGGAGTCTCGTAGGAATTTCCACAGGACTGATTAAATCATTCCTATGTGAAGAACACGTTGCTATGCCTATGATTTTTAAAGGTTTCACTTATCTTTTCTATTATTTTCCTACATTCAGAGCTTGGATTTTTTATGCTTGACATCTCTCTCTCTGCCCTGTTGTAAGTGCAGCTGCCTCCCTCTTTGCTTTTTGCTGTGAAATTTCACGATAAAACCATGAAGGCAGCCCCATACTCATCTCATTTTCATCATTTTGCCATTCTCTGGGATTTCCAGTGCTTGCCCTTGCAACATTCTCCCTAAAGGCTCCAGGAATAAGTGGGCATAAAAGCCATTGATAACAAATATAGACATTAAGACTTTTCCTACAAAATGGTATTCATGTTTCTTCTGCAAACATTAAAAACCAGACACCTGGAGAAAAGAGATAACACAAATATTCTCTGGAAGAGCTTTCTTCCTCCAAGCACTTCTGAGAATTTGCAATTCACATCAAAACTGAGCAGACTTGCAAATTCCTTGTCTGTGGACACGGGCACTAAAGCATGGGTGAATGTGGACATGAGGAACTCAGGTTAATAAACCCACGGTCTCCAAAGAGAGCTGAAAGGTTTTTACACCACACTGCCTCCAAAATGGCCCAATAAGGTTGAAGTGACAACATTTAATAGGATTTGGCAGTTAGGATGTAGAAACAGGCCCTGGGTATTCTGAGGAAGGTCCAGCTTCAGCTCCACAACCCTAAACAATAACTCATGGTAGGTTAGCTCTGAGTGTTTGTGCAATCAGTGGAACTTTGTGAATTAAATCCAATTCTCAGAGAGCAGGAAAATTAAGTACAAATCTAACTAACTGCAAATAAAATATTGACACTTTTTCACATATCTAAGAAGCCAAAATCCAAGAAGCATTTTGAAGGGGTTGGTCTCCATGCCTCACAAAACAATGTAAATATTATTTATGACAGGAATGTTTAGACTCAACTCAAAATTTAGAACATCTGTAATCTGAGATTTTGGGTTGAAACAATGAGATAGATTTTCAAAATACTGCTCAAGATGACCTTTTAAATACCAAATAATTAATATATTTGCCAAAAGAATAAGCTCAATGAAAAGAAGATAATTTGTTTAAAAAATTCTGAATGCTAACATAGGATTATTAGGATTAGAGCTATTATTACAATGGTAAACCCAGATCTGATGCTCAGGAATTGAGTTTTGTCAATAAGAATAGAAAAAGAGAGGAAAGAAAGAAGCTTGAAAACATGGAGCCACTTGAGCATTGGTGTGAATATATTAAAGAATGCCAATGAATTTTCTCTAGCTGGGGCATACTCATTTCCATATCACTAACTGGAGATGATTACTTGACATTTTAGTTAATATTCAATGTTAATTAGATAGACTGGAAAGAGAGACATGGATCAACATCTCCTGCCTCTTCTCTTTCCTTTATTAAAGCAGCTTTGGCCTCAGGACAGCAAAGGATTTTGCTACTTAACATTAGTATTATTAAGTATATTAAGGATCATTTCAGCAAAGAGACTGTGAATTTTCAAGTGGTTTTCTGTTAAGTTTTCTCAGCTTCCTCTTCAGTAGTGTAAGTTATTCCATTATATTCAGAACGACTTTGCTGGGGAGAGGAGCATCCATCAGGTTGACATCCAAGATGCTAGAAAAATTCAGCCAGGAAAAGTTCTTTGATATAGACATTTTGGCCCCCCTGCTTTGAATTTTTTCTTTCTTTCCTTGCTTACAAATCTTTGTATAAGCCATAAAATACTCCAGTGATCCCTAGGCTTACAAAGTCTGCTTCTTTTTGTAATTTCTAACAGCTGCAACCTCGGCAGCATTGCTGGATTTAATTAACCTGACAAAAGAGCCCTCTGTCTCCAGAAGATGAGCTTTTATTCACCAAAGAGGACTCAAATATTAGTTCAGGCCTGTGAATCAGGAAGGCTGAAGTTTACTGGCAGATGTTCATATCCATAGACAACAAGGAAGGCACTTTATTTGCCAGGACCTGGAGTTTAAGCTCATGTACAACATGGTATAGAGGATCTGAGTAAAAAAAAAGATGACTCCACTAGGCTGGGACAGGCTTGTCTGTAGCCTAGCAGGGGTCATTGGAATATGATTTGGTTGGCTGAGATTTCTCACTTTCAGAATTTTGGAGGAGCCCACAACACTTCCACACACCTGGCTGGGAGCCTGTGGCATCCCCCTGGATGTTGCTGCTCCTCCTCTGGATACACTCAGTTTTCTTTCGCACTGAGGTAACATGGGAAAGCTAATTAGAATTTCCCAAAATTCTCTGTTGAAAGGCTGTTCTGTGCAGACACCACTCTGCCACACAAGCATGGCTGTGTAACAGTGCCACACAATGAGGTCTGGCTGAGGTTTGTCTGCTCCAGCCCCTGTCAGGGTAATTTTGATCAGTGAAGGCAATAAAACATATTAACAGGAGCAGGCATGTAGAAGTAAATGGGATATGACAGCATCTCTCCTCTCACTGCAGAGTTCCCTTAATTATGATCCCTCTGATCCCTGTCTCTTCCCTCTTGTCTAACAAAAATCTGCAGCTGGAAGGTTCAATGTGTTTATCACCAGCACTTCTAAACTTCAGCTCCCTGGACTTGTAAATGAAAAAATCCTGCCTACCCCTCCAAATCCTGGCTCCAGGCTGCAGCCAGTGCCCCTCAGCAGGGCAGGTTCTGTCAGGAGGGAGCTGCCAAGTCCCACTGAAGCAGAAAGCTCCAGCACCATCAGTCTGTGTGCCAGGCTCCCCCTTTGCCTGCCCAGCTCAGGGTCCCTCCTGGCAAGGCTGGAGTGAAACATCAGCAGCTTTGCAGCCTGAATTGGAATGGAACTTGGAGTTTCCCACCTGTCCTTGTGCCCTGGAGTTCAGGTGCTGGTCCTTTGCTTTTGTCCTGCTTTAATCCTGCCTGGATATGCTCAGAGTGAGGAGCTGACTTCCCTTGCAAAAATAACTTTGTTATGCTTAAAGGGAAGCCTTTTTAGACTTCTGCCATAAATCAAGCTTCCTATTCCTGCTCCTGTCCCAGCTCACATTCATCTTCTTCTGCCAGTTTTGTGCAGGGACTGTGGGAAGTGACTCAGCTGAGCTGGGAGTTAAGGAGGCTCTGGATGGTGGAGAAATCTGTCAGGGCAGGGCATTGTACATAGGAGAACCTCATCTCACCTCCAAGGGAGTCCCTTGAATTGCAGCAGGGACTGGGAAGATTTATAGTGATAGAAATTTATGATCCATCTTCTTCCATAAGTTAACATTGGATCTTTGCCTACGGATAACACAGGCATTTATGAAGACATAGAAAATAGAAAAGGAGCTGTTTGGGAGCAGTAATACAAGGAAATGCTTGGGAAAACAAAAAATGGAGTTTAAAAAAATTTTTTTTCACCAGTGGTTTGGTGGGGTTTTTTTGGGTTTTGCAGGTTTTGAGGGTTTTTTTGTTTGTTTGTTTTGTTGTTGGTGGTGGTGGTTGGTTGGTTGGTTGTTTTTTTTTTTTTGTATTAAAAGTTCTGAGAGAAAAAAAGTTTGAAAAACCCATCTCCCAAAGTCATTCCCAATGATCACAGAAGAGCAGGAAATTTACTAAGAATAAAATGACTACTGATAGTTTAATTTAACACTGTCACATCCCACTATCCAGACTTTCCTTGCCAGGGTTCACCCATTTCCCAGCACAGACTTTACAAGCAAGGTGAATAAACACAGAATTTAAAAGCTGACATTGTTTAAGGCAGCATTGAAATCCTTTTTGTGTCTGAGCAGCAGCTGTGCTGCTCCTTTGCTGATGCAGATTTGGCCACAGGCTCTCAGTGCTGGGTGTGTAATGTCAGCTCAGCAGGCTCTCCATACCATGGGCTTTTCCATTTCCAGCTCAGCTGGCTCCCCACAGTAATTATGTGCTTGAAGTGGATTAGAGCATTTCTGTAGTGAGACTGCCAGTGGTAAATGCAAAAATCTGTAGGCACACCTACTTCAGTCACCTCATAAATGAGAAATGCCAATTGTTCCTTGCCCTGCTCTGAAAGATGGGGACTGTTACAATGCAAAAATCAGAGCAAAAACATGGTGCTTTTCTTTGTTTTAACCGTGGTTGGGTTGTATTTTTGCTTTTGTTTTTCTTCTTTCCTGATAAAATTCTTTCTTTAAGATTAAAACTGGAATTATTTTAACCTGAAAAGAGTATTGCCATTTTCATCCTTTGCAGAAGGTGCTCTCTACACCAGAACTTCATTCACAACAAATGCCTGTCCCTCTGAAAGCACATTTTCCAATAATAATCTGCTCATTAAATGAGTTTGCTGTGTGTTTTATTCAGTGCCTCAGGTCTTTCAGCCCCGTGTCAAAGGGAAAGGACACCATGAGGATACCAAGATCTAAACAGGATCTCAGTGAGAAATACAGCACAACCCCAGAGATCTCAGTGTTTCCTGGAGATGCAGCACCTCCCCTCCCCAGTCTGGATCTTTCCTGTGACACTCATGTCTGGATTTATCCCCTCCTGGTGAGCTGCTGTGAGCTGAGTGCAGGCTGTTCCATCCTGGTACTCCATGCTCTGCCCCACCTGCTTTGGGAACAGGTTAAAAATAAGGTGTTCAGGTCTGGAGTCAGCTCCTAATTAGAAGCAATCTTCCTCCAGCAGCTGAAATCAGGGAGGACAGGGAGTACTGAATTAACTGTAAAAAAGTGCTTTTGAATCCAATTTTTAAAAACTCTGTCTGCATTGTTTTTCCTTTGGCTTCAACTGAGGTATTTTATATTCTACTAGTTAAAAATGTGGACACCTTAGTCTAAAAGAAACTTAAAGTTTCTATCTGAGCACCATCTCAAGATTGAGTTCATGGCTGACAAAAACCCAGTGAAGGTCTTAAGCTGGTTTTGAAAAAAAAAATCAGAAATAAAATCAAGGTTCTGATGGAACTTTTCACAAGGTAAGAGTGTGATCATGAAAAACACACAGTCAAGGCATGAAATCACTCCAGATGTGCTGGTGTGAAAGATGTTTGGTAATGAAAACAGAGACTGCACATCTAATGGAAGCTCATCAGTCACAGAGGGAGAAGGGGCAGAGAGAAAATTAGAGAATTAACACCTATATTATTTATACTTTTAACCCAATAATCAAATTCCTGTGACCTTCAGTGCAGCACTGACTGTCCAACGAGAAACTACTGCCTGAAACCATGAAGAAGAAGGAAGAAGGAAGATGAACACTGAAAGGAGACCCAAAATCCTCCATCTTCTCCCATACCTATTACTGTATTATAAAAACCTCAAATTTAAAACCCTTCACCATGTGAAAGCACACACTTCTATTTAACTACACACCCGTGATTTTAACTCCATCACTCAAATTTGGAAGCCTTCTCCAAGGTCTCAGGTCAAAAGCAGTGTTCTCCAGGGGGTCAGAGCCAGAAAGCACAGAGAGCTCAAAAATCCCAGGTTTCTGGGATCCAAGAACAAGTTTCAGCTTTTTTTATTTATTTATATTTTCCAGTTTCTGTACTGCATTAGTTTATAACTCTGAACTCCATATAAAGTGTTACAAGTTCTCCTCACAGCTCAGGCACACAAAACAATCCTTTTGCAGCCCAGAACCAAGGACAGCGCTGCAGCTTCAGCCCCAAAAAGTGCAAACAGCAGAGAACTGAGAAGAGAATCTGGGAGGGTGGGACTGCACAACCTGGAGCTGGAATTGGACAATGAGCCCCAAAATGGGAATGGACCAAAACTGATAAAAGTGTGAGAATCGTGACTTGAGTCCACTGTGGGTGTACTGCCCAAGGTGAATCCTTTAAAGGCCTTTTAATAAATCCCTATTTTGTTCTTTTAACTCTGTCCAGCCTCTGTTCCATGCAGCCTCTTGAGGCATCAGCAGCAGCAGCAAACAAAGATAAAAGACAAGCATCTGCATAAGGGTGTGAAAACAAAATTCTCTACCATTCCAAAGCAATCCTTCACAAATAATCCCTTTGATTAAGAAAGCTACCAATATAGTGAGGAACTTTGCCATTTTAGCAATTTATTCAGGGGTTTCCTAAGGTCAAAATGCATCATTTTCTGTTTGCCTTTTGTTTCTCATACAAAAGAAATCTTTTTGGTGTTCCATTTCCTGGACTTCAGTAACGTATTCCCATTATTTTACACTTTTTGTTTTTTCCACCTTTGCTGGAGGCTTCACAATCACTTTGAAATCTACTTTGGCAGGCAGAAGTGCCGTGCACTGAATTTTCCTGGTTGAAAAACATGCTGCATTTGGTGGAGAAGGGAAAGACACCCAAAAGCTGGGAGCAGCTTCTTGCTCCACGTGGCTCCATGAGATCAGACGGGGCTGGATGGAGCCCTGAGCACCCTGACCTGGTGGTGACCTCCCTGTCCATGGCAGGAGGGTTGGAATGAAAGGATCCTGAAGGTCCCCTCTAACCCGAGGCTTTCCAGGATTCTATGATCCCATGACTTGCTCTTTGCTGCTGGCCATGGGCCATTCCAGCACTGGGGATGCTTCACTGATGTCTGCCCAGCAGAGATGGACACTTGGACACTCATCCTCACTTTTAGCTTCCCAATAACTGTTCCAGTGTGTTGCAAATACTGTGATTAATTTTAATTTTTAAATTAATGATGATACCAAACTTACACCAAAATACCTTAAGGGTATGGAAATGGTGCAAAAAAAGTCAGATAAAGTTTTTCTGTTCTTGATGTAAACAGAAATAAATGAAGAGTTGTATACTGAAAATTGCTTGATTATACTTGTCAGTGAAACTTCCTTGTGCTTCCAGAAGAACTTCAGTTTTTAAGTGCTTCAGTAAAGCACAAAAGGGAAGAAAAGTGATGATCTTACTAACACAGGGCAGTTCCTGCTCAGCTTTTCCCCCACTCTCAGAATTGGGGTGGTTTTATTTTTTTTCCCAGGTGAAATAGAACCAAAGCAGGATTGCCAATACATTTTCCAGACAACATAGGCTTTTGTTTGTTATTTGATAATAAAAACCACCTCCCTCTTGCAGCACAGGGATGATTTTTAAGAAATTAGCTGCAGAGGAAAGCTGACAGGCAGCATTCCTCATCCATCACTAGACAGCCCCACAGCTGGGAAGTGGCAAATTTCATACTCAGCTTGCCTGTCAGCCTTGAGGGACAGCACAGGGATTTTTTGTTTGGTTTTCCAAGATGCAAAGCAGAAACAAGGACTCAGAGCACCCTGGACCAGTTCATTGTCAGGCTGCATCTGCAGTGAGGTGATAGCACAGAGGAGAAAGCAAAACCCCATCTAATTGTGGGGAGAGCAATGGCCTGGCCAACTGCAGGGAGGGATAATAATGGGAGCAGAGCGTCCTTTGAAATCAGGGAATGCTTTTACCAATGTTAATCAGCTGAGGAAAAAATTCTGCAGGATAATGTCGTGAAATTCCAGATCCTGGCCTTGCAACTTGCTTTGTTTGCTGGTATCTGCACGGAGCCACATTGGTTTTATTACAGGAGTGTAGGGGATTCACAGATGAACAAATCTCTGCATGCAAATGAGTGTGGGGTTTATTTTATTTATTTCATCTTTAGATGAACACCTCAGCTGTAAAAATGATATCTTATAATTTGCTTGATTTTTGAAAGCATATAACAGCCACTATATAAAAACACTAAAAGCTATACATTATAATATGATATAATTAATATAATGATCAAGTGTAAAAAAGCAGAGGGTGTTTTTTTAATGCATTTCTTTGAAAGCTGGATTTCTTCCCTTTTAATGAAAAAAACTCTGCTTTTGGTGACTTTTTCCTCCTAATTGCCATCTCTGCAGACAGTATCATAGATGGTGCTAACTTATTTTTACCTTTTATTCATCAAAAATTCTGTAAAAAGATCTTTGTTCACACTCTTACTGAACAGGTCAGGAAAAAAACAAACTTATCTTTGCATAAAAATTCACGGTTTTCAAGAATAAAATGCAGCAAGAACTTTTATCATGTTATATTAAACACTCAGCTGAGTGTTGAGACATTAACTCTGAGTTGCATTTTTGGATATAAGACTATTAATTTAAACAAAAAAGTTTCACTTTTGCACAGTATTAATTCAGACTTCAAATTAGATTTATTTGTACTTATTGGATGTACACAAAGTGTGTGGCATTTTGTCTGTGTGCAAAAACCAACCTTATGCTTTCAATGGGAATAATGGTGTATTATCTAAAAAAAAATCATCACCAAGAACAAGCCCAAGTTCCCCAAGATAAATTAAATACTGCATCTGACTGCTGAAAAAAATGTGTTATTGACCCAAAATGACACCCAAGCCTGCCTCAGCTTGGAGCTGTGGTACAGCTGAAACCTTTGCTGGGTTTAAAATTGCACTTGCTCAGAAAGTCTTGTCACCACTGCCTGCCTTCCTATCTATCCTGTAAATTATTGCTGATGTTAAGCACTTCTGCTTAATAAGATCAGGTTAGAAATACAGACTGCAGCCCATCAGGCCCACTGATAAACACTGAAATGTCAAGGGGTTCAGGAGTGAGGGTGGACTGGAGTGAGGACACTGATTGATCAGAAATGATTTACCTGGGCTGCCTGCACCCACCCAGCCTGGATATTTCCTGAGAACTCCTACACAGACCTGCTTACTCTGTGAGCAGAGCAGCTCTGAGCTGCTCTCCTGGGCAGCCTGCCAGCTCACAGACCATACCTGGGGCTCCATTGCTGTGCTGAAGGAAAACAGGCTTGGGATTTTTCCTTTACTAGAGTACTTTAGTGTGTTGAATAGGTTAAATGCTCTAAAGAGCATTTAAGAAAGCATTAAGAGAAATAAAACCAATGGCTGGGCTACATCTTAATGAATTTCCTGAAAGTCAGGAAAAGCCCGCTAAAAAGAATTTTATCTTTCCCCTCAGGTTTGCAAAGATCTCAGGGATGGTTTGTTCTTTCCTTCCAGATGTGTTTCACAGCTGCAGAGTGAAGTGGTGCTTTAATTTGGGATGCCTGATGTGCAAGGAGTTCAGCTGAGGGGATATCAGGGACCTCCTCCAGCCTTCAATCCCATAGTATGCCAAAGGTGAGGGATAAAACCCATCACCTGGGATGGCAGGTGGTGAAAATAAAAACAGACAAAATAAATGAAGGCAGGAGCTGTGTTGTTGAAAGTCGGTCTGAGAAGATGAATCAAAAAATGAGCCAGGTAGCTTAGAGGGAAGAAGACAGAAAGGTGAATTGGAAGATCCCCTAGGATCCCTTCTATCTGATTTTTAGTGATGTATCAGCCCACCAAACACAATCCAAAGTCACAACAGGAGTCCCCAATTCCCTCTGTGCTCCTCTGCACAGCTGTCACACTCGCACTCCAAACTGTGCATTGTTGGTACTTCAGGGTGCTGGTGGCCTTTTCTCTCCAGGGTATGAAGAGCTGCTACATGTCAAAAAAATCAAATTTCCTAAACAATATTCCTGGCAAATAGTTAATGGAGGTAAGAAGTTTGCCTGCTGATTCATTTCACAACTGGAAAAAAAAATTGAGAGGAGGACCTACCAAAATAACTGAAAGTCAGGCTCCTCCTGATACCAGGTCTAGGGGTTTTTTTCCAGTTTATATGCATTCTGTAAGTTGTCACAAGTTTTTATACTGTTTCTCATCCAAGGGTTTCCCATACATTAATTATAATTATTAATATCATATTCAGTATCATTAATCTGATGAAGAGGGCTGGCCAGATCCTAATTTCCTGTAATCTCAGGCTAGTTTTGGATTTTTACAGATTAAAAGAAATCTGGTGCTCCCAGCAGAGCTGTAAATAATCAGAGCGATGTTATCAAAAGGTCAAAGCATTTTCTTAAATTTCCAATTAAAGCAAGTCAGAAGGAGGAAAAAGTCAAGTGTTCAAGTCCTATATTGGTCATCATTTTTCAGCACCAGTGCAGTGGATTTCTGATTAGTACATTGCACTAATTTCTGCAAATGCTATTTCAGTCACTGACATGTTGATCATTTATTAATGTGATAATTGTTCAAAAGGCACTGACAAGGAACAAGAAAAATCAAGAAACATTAATCACACAGTCTATTTTTTAATACACAGAGTCACGGGCTGGTTCTTATCTAGGTCAGCAGATATGGGGAGTGGAGCTGGAGGAGGGAAGAAGAGGAGGAAGCAGGAGGAAGAGGAGGAAGCAGAAGGAGGCAGAAAGAAGCAAGAGGAAGAGGAGGAAGAGGAGGAAGAGGAGGAAGAGGAGGAAGAGGAGGAAGAGGAGGAAGAGGAGGAAGAGGAGGAAGAGGAGGAAGAGGAGGAAGAGGAGGAAGAGGAGGAAGAGGAGGAAGAGGAGGAAGAGGAGGAAGAGGAGGAAGAGGAGGAAGCAGGAGGAAGCAGAAAGAAGCAGGAGGCTGCAGGAGGAAGCACTGCAAATTTGCTCCTGGGGAAAGGGAGTCCATGGGAGCCTTGATCTCTGTCCAAAGTGCAGACCTGCTCCACCAGGGTGCCATCAGCCCAGGGCTGGTTGTATTTCATATTTTAGCACAATTTCCTTAATCTTTCAGCTTTCCCTCAGGCCCTTTTGCTGATCTTTGTGTCTCTCTATGGACCTGAGAGCATCACCCATCAGTGCTGGAGACACCTTTAGTGACCTGAACTCGTTGACATCTGCTGAAAGAACAGGTCAAATGAATCACTGCTCTCTGTGTCTAGTAAATGTGCTTCCACATTTTTACCACCACCAGAGGTAGTGTTACCCTTTTATCCCAGGCTAACAGGCCATGCTGATAAATCATAGAATTGTTTAGGTTGGAAAAGCCCCTTAAAATAATGAAGTAAGTGTTCAAATTCACCCTGACCCACCTGGGGTTGAGTAATTTTCTTTCTCTGCCATTATCCTTTTCCATTAAATAGATGTGGTGTTATAAATCTGTTTGAAAATGCACAACCAGAAGCAAAAAGGTCCCCAAGTCAGTCCACTAATCCTGGAAAAGCAATCCTGAAATGTTTGCTGAGAGGTCCTGTGCTTGCCAGGGTGCCTGTGGCAGAAATGGATTGGAGGAGATACAGAGGGCAAAGCTGGACTCCTGTTCCATGGACGCCAAATCATTATAGACACACCTAATTATATTCTTAATATTTTGTAAAATTCCCGGAAAATATTTGATATACAGATCTAGACAGGAACCTTTTTACTTGTTACTCTATACACTACAGCTTCAAAATGTTCAGACTCTCCCCTAAATATGATTTTTTATTACCATAACACCATAACTGAGGAAAAAAACCAAAACAAATCTGGAAATATCTTTGGTTTAAAGCATGCTTAGATAACAGGTTGTATAAAGAAAAAAGGTGGTGTGGTACATGCACCTCAGGTAAAGCAACAAGAATTCTGTATTTAGATCTTAATGAATCAAATTACAGAATAATCCTTCTTCCTTTCCAAAATAGTAATTTAGCTATTTCAAAATTTCAAAATGTGGCTGTTCCTTTGAGATATTTAACCTGAGCTGCCCACACGAAATAAGCAATTACTTTTTTTAGATAGCATTTCCTTTGACTGTATTCCCTGGCCTTTCTAGTCAGAATCTTTCAAGTATTTTTAATTAAACAAAAAAACCCTTGGTAATGCTTGGCAAATTAAGGTCCTAGTGGTTTGTTTAATTTAGTCTGAGACTATTTGCTCATGATAAATAAAAATAGCACAGATTATTAAAACACAGAAGGAGTCATGAGGGAAAGCAACCAACAAAAAGGGATGTGCAGTGTCTCTGAACTTTAATAAGAAATATTTTGTTGATAAGAACACTGTACTAATCCAGGAGGAATAAAGGTGCTCTAGAAAAAAAATTCTGCTACTTCTGAATGCTGAGTTTTGCCTGTGCAGAGTGAGAGTCCTGGGTCAATCTGTGACTGTGCAGGTGATTTTAGGCACCAGGGGTGGGATGGGGAAAGAGGAGTCATCCTCATGGACTGAGAAATGAGGTTATAGGGTGGTCCCAGGTTTCACCAGCACAATGGACAAAGTATTCCATCTTCATACAGACCCTGTTGCAATATAGAGTGGGGAACTGACCTCTTCCTCTCCTCCCTAGTGGAAGCAAAATTAGAAAAGTATGTCCAGGTATTCCCCAGGAAGGGAAGGGAATCCTAATGGTCTATTTGATAATAAATAACCAGGTGTTGGAACCCTCAAAACAGGGAGTTTTGAACTTCCTGTGCTTTCTGGCACTGACCCCCAAAAGAACACTGCTTTTAACCAGAGGCCCTGGAGAAGGCTTCCAAAATTGAGTGATAAAACTAGAATCACTGGTGTGTAGTTTAAATAAAGGTGTGTAATATCACATGGTGAAAAGTTTTGAATTTGAGGTTTTAGAATATAGTAATAAATATAGGACAAGATGGAGGTTTTGAAGCAAAGGTTTTCTTTTCTTCCTTCTTGTCCCTTTTCTTAGATTTAGGTAGTACTTTTTAATTAGATAGAAAATGCTGCACTGCAGGTCATGAATGTTTAGTTATTGAGTCAAAAGCAAAAATAATCTAGGTATTAACTTTTAACTGGACTGTTTAACCTTACAAAACCTTGTAATGAGCGAAATTCCAGACACAGAAGAGCTCTGACAAAGTGGGGCAAGTCCATCCTTGGCTGCTGAGTTCCAAGGAGTGCCTCAGGTGAGACCTGTGGGGATGGAGAAGGAAGCCTGGAGGGAAATGGGGCAGTGAGGGTAAGAGGAAATCTGTGTAGGGGAACAGAGATTGTTCTCAGGGATGGCTACAGGCAATGGACACCTCTTCCAGCAAGGAAAGCTGCTCAGAGGTTGGGGTAAAACTCCTGCCAGTGCAAGGGGTTTAACGTGGACCAAAAGAGAGGCTGTGGAATCTGCAGCCTTTGAAATGCTGAAAGCTTGGCTGGAGGAGCAACTGAGGCTCTGGACTGAGCTTCAGAATGGATCTGACTTCAAAGCTGGCTCTGTCCCAGGCTGGGGCACTGCAGCAAATGTCCCCAGGATGTCCATCCCAACCTAAATCTTCCTGTGGTTCTGTGACACAGATCTGAGAATGCTGCTCTGAAGCTGGGAGATTTGTCTCTGTTTTTTGGCTGAGTTCAAGAGCTGCCTAAGAACAAAGCCTGGATTACACACAGTGAAAGCTGCAGAGGGAGGCAGCAGCTCCAAGCCAGGATGAGTAAAACAAATTTTTGCCCATAACATGACAACTTTCCAGTGCTGAGCTCCACCAAACATCAGAGGTGCTGCATTCAGAGCCCTAAATCCCAACTGGTTTAATTGATGAGAAAGTCCCCACAGTGTTTCACAATAATGAGATAATGAAGATAATCAGAACATAGGAATTAATTCCTCATGAACATCCACACCAGCACTCCTTAAAAAAAGTGAAGTGCTATTTGTGTTAAAATTATTCATACTGCACATGTCTACATTTGTCTGTTGTTTACTTTAAGGTGACAAGGTATTTTAAGAGAAAAACTTTATCAAAATAATTTCAATTATAGAAATACCTGTTCTCTCTGAGAATTATCAGCAGGAGCTGAGAAGAAAGTACAGCTGTGGGGAAAGCTGAGGAGAGGTGCAGGCAATGCATCCATAATTTAGACCCAAGTCTTGGTTTGAACTCTTTAGTTGAAGCTCATCCCCACCAGATGAGACACTTATAAATTGGATGTAAATTTTCTGTGCATAGATTTCTGAAATGCTCCAAAATTAAAAAAAAAAAAAAAAGAAAAAAAAAAAGTGAATAAAACATTCCTAAAATTCTGAGGGTTTTTAGTTGATTTGTTTAAGTGGTGTGATGAATTTTTGCATTTTCTTATGGTACCCAGGTGGATTGACAACCATGGGGAGGAGGAGAAGAGGAGGAGAACAAAGCCAGAAAGATAATGAGCTGAGTGATTAAGTTGTATGAGGCTTCAGAGGGATTGTTTCTATAAATAGGTTTTTAGTAAAAGTACAACCTTTCGAAATTTTATATTCATCAAAAGAAAGAAAAAAAAAGAAAATGTTACCAAAATCTAATTAGGAAGGGTTATAACCTGATATCTGTGAAAACCAAACTAGAATAATGCCACAAGAGAAAGAACCTCCAGATATGTATCTTAAAGAGTTTCTCCCAGAAATGTTAAAAAGTAAAGTTAAAATTCAAGCTGTAAAAATGTTCATAGTGAGTCTAAATGGCTAGGTAGAGCTTACAAAAAAATAAGAAGTTGTGTACCCAGTTTAGGCACTGATTTCCAGACCAGGTTTTTTGTTTACTGATTCATCCTCCCTCATCATTGCATTAAAGGTGCACTCTGTCAAAAACATAACAAAGAACATCTTCCCTAATGCCAATATTTTGCCCAGATCTTCTCACTATCATGATTAGGAGTAAAATAAGAAAATGGAAGAAATTTATATCCCAATGAATTTATTTTTCTGACCTTTAACACTTCAGCAATTTCCCTCTGTCAGTATTAAACTAAATGAAATTTGCAGAGGGTTAAGTAAGGGTGTCAGTCTGTATTTTTTTTTCTGTTTTTTCAGGAAAACAATCCTACAGTTTTTATTTTTTTCCCCCAAATACACTTGTGCAAATATTTTCCCTTCTTAAAGGAATCCACCTTAGCCATATTTCTATAATAAGCACTTAGGAAAGAAAACCAAGCCTGTGGAACTTCCACTGGACTGATATTCTAATATTTTCAATTCTAACATTCTAATTCTCTATTCTAATATTCTCAACTAGGATGAAACTTTTGTGTCTCCCAGGGTCTCACTGTGTGGCTGCTCTTCAGATTTCCCTCTGCTGATGTTCCAGAGCTCTTCTGGCTTTTTACCCAGGCAGACCTCACCACAATCTAGAAGCAAATTGTCACCTGCCAATGGTCTTTTCTCAAGGGAAAATACTGGCTGCTGCAGCTTTTCCCAGCTATCAGTGAATATGATGAGAAACCAACAGATGGAATGAGTGTGACACCTAATTTTAGTGTTAATATTATGCAAGTGAATAATGCTAGTGTGCTGAGGAACACAGTCACAGTCCAAAGATTGTTTAAAAAGTGTGGCATGTGAAAGCTACTCCCACAGGGCTCCAATAAATAAATAAACTGATAAATAAATCAATAAACTGATTTATCAGTAGCTGATTATTTGAAATAAATGGGGGTGTTGTGACTGTTCTGCATGGTTCCTGCAGCATCTCAGTGTGCAGATTGGATGCAGGGCTGTTAAAAAGGCACAGGAACCCACACAGTGATCACAGCCTGAGGCATGGGGTGCTCAGACCCTGTCATGACTGTGTTTGTGCACACAGGGAGCCTGGATTTCACTCCTCTCACAGGCTTCTCCCCAAGAGTTGGAAAGGAAAAATTGCAAAAGCAATTAAATGAGAAAATTCACTTAAATACACTAAAATTGAGGGTCGAGCATTCCATATTCCAGCTCTTTTCCTCTCAAGAGCAGAATGACCAGGTAGCAGTATAAGAAGAATCATTTGGGAACGATCACAGGAGCTATTCCCATAAGTTGGAATAAGTTCCCAAAGTTCCCAGCTGCACTTTTGCCTTGCCACGTGCCTGGAGCCTCTTTATCCCCCTCTGACCAGGTTCCAGCCACTCTGCCATCCATTCCCCAGAGCCTTCTGAGGAGCTGCTCAGGACAGGCATTAGCACAGGGCAGCTGCTGCTCAGGAACTGCAAGGGATGCCCAGTGCCAAGCCTGAGCTCAGCTGCAGCTTCTGCTGGAGCCCAGAGCCCAGCTTGGAGAGGAGCTGATTTATTGACACAGATCAGGCAATTCCCTTCCCAGTCTGGGCCACCTCAGCTGGGGTGAGCACAAAGAAATTAAAATGTGCCTGACCAGATATCTCTAAATGCCAGTAGCCCAAGGCTCTGCCCCCAGCTCCTTTCTCTCTCCCAGAATCCAGGTGCTGAGGTAGAGCAGCACACACAGGGGTTTTTGGGTTTTTCAGTGCCCTGTAGCATCACACCCTCACTGCTCGTGATCAAGCTTGGCCCAAGTATTCTGGGACAAATTTCTATTTCCCTACACTACTGCATGTTCAAGGCAACCAAAACTGATGCACTTGGTCCCAAAGTCCTCTGATACCCCAGAGGATCATTGTCATTCAAGAAATACTGAAATTGACTGGTTTTGTTTCTATTTATATTGCTTTTCTTCAGAAAGAATGTTTCTCAGTTGCACACCAGGTAATTTGGTTGGTCAGATATAGCCAGTCCATTTGTAACTAAAGATCCATTAAACTTTAAAGCAGCCTCTCACTTTATTTGTCTTAGTAATACTATTTCAATAAAATACTTAAATGCAGGAATGGGTATAACATCCATCTGAACTTGTACTCAAATATATCAAAACAGGGTGCTGCACTACAGCTTTTTGCCATCACTATTTCTATTGGTTTCTGGTCTCTTGGATGCTAATTCTGCATTTCTCTCATGTTTTTACCAGCATTTGTAGATCTGCAACTGAGATATTGCAGTGATTTCTCTTTCCTTCTGTGACACATGAGGGAAACAAACGAGTCCTACAATTTCTAATCAGAAATTGGACCCCCAAAAATCAGTTCATATTTTCTTCTACATTCCAATTTACATTTCACTTTTAATGATGAAGGCTTACAAGTGAGTTGGTTTCACATCAGCATGCAGATATCTTAGAGAGACTTCTGTAAGGCAGAGTAAAAAACTCCTGGATTAGAGAAAAGGCTCTGCCTTATTAATGCTCTATTGGTGCATTCTGCCTCTGTGCAAAAAAAAAAAAAAAAAAANNNAAAATGCCCCTATGAAAAAAAAAAAAAAAAAAAAAAAAAAAAAAAGAACTTGCCACCTTCTGATTGTTAAAGGCACTTAAGCACAAAAGAAACTAATTAAAAATGGAAAGAATGGCACTTTTATACCCTTCAGAAGTATTTTCATGAGCTGCACAGTGACTCATGTTTTACACCACTGGGTAGCTCAATATATGTATTTTTAATGATTTGGAAAGGGCTCATAAAGTAGTGTCCCCATCTTGCAATCGTTCATGACTGTGTGTAAAAGGAAGCAGAATCCATTATTTCCAAGGGACTGCAAAAAGAAACTGGCTTAGAAGTATCTGTATCATTGTCAGTGAAGTCAGAAACTTTATGATGATTCCAAGCCAGCTATATTATTGTGTGAGATATGTTGCGTTTTTTAATATTCCTGCTGCACAGGCAGCCACAAGAACATTTAATTCACCTAACACCAGGTTTGTGTGGAGGTCTTGGTCACGAGGAAGCAGCTGAAGTTGAATGAGTTCATAAATCAGCTGGGCTGTGGCAGATGAGAGCTGAGTCACCATCACAGGCTACAAAACTCCACCCACACAGGTGATGAGTCCCAAATATGAGAGGTTTTAAACTCCAGTTCTTGACTCTTTATCTGAGTGTGGGGTTCCTGCAGCTGCTCTCCCAGGAGAGCCACCCCAGCCCCAGCAGTGCCAGGGATGGAGAGCAGTGCTCCAAGCACAGATGGACATCCCTGGGCTCCTGGCACTTGTCCCTGGCTCAGCTCCATCCCTGAGCCCACTTGAGGATCTGTCAAGGCTGTCTAAAATTCTTTTGTGCTGTTTATTTACCAGGCACAGAAATGGAGCCTCTCTGATCAATTAACAGCCATTCTGAGCTGTGGCAAAGGAAATAAAAGTGTTCCCCCACCTGGCTACAGCTTCCCTCAGGTGGTTGTGGATTGTTTGCCAAACAGATGGGATAAAGCAGGAGCAAATTGCATCTCTCCTCAGCTGACAGGGAAAGCAGGAGGAAAACTGTTCCATGGATTCCCCTGACTTATTACAGCCTGGAAATCTCAGATCCTGTGTCCCAGATCAGCACAAGCAAAGTTCAGTTCTTACAATCTCCTCTCTTCTGTAGTTTGTTCCAACTCCATCATTTTCCTCAAGGACATAAAGCATCCAGACATTAAAACCATGTTATGATTTCATAAAAAAGAAATCATTAGACACTTCCAGAAACTTCCAGAGGAACAGGAAAAATAATCTCTATGTCCCATTTTTGAAGGAGTTTAAAGGAGGTATTAATGCATGATTCATTGATATATTGGATCACAGTATGAAACAGCAAAATAATTATGTATCAGAAAATGCTTCTGCTCAGATTAATCCCTTTTCATGCAATATTTACCAAGAAATATTAAGACCTTTGGAAATATTTGTACTTTGTTTAGACACAGCAGATCATTAGCTACTTTATTAGTCAACAGTGGGAAGAGGAACTGTAAGAAATATCATGTTGTTACCTAGAGAGAATGCAATGGAACAGCAAATCAAATTTGTCGAGATTATTTTCATACATTTTACCACTTATTTTGCATAACTTTAATCATTTTACCTTTTCTATTCCTCAGATGTTCAGGTAATGAATAAAAATAATAAAGTCCTCTCTAAGCCCAGCAAGGTGCCACAGATCCTTTTTTCTTCCAAATCAGTTAAGACAGAAAATTGTATCACTGAAGGGCAGCCAATGAAGGATTATTTATTATTGGATTAAATCACAGGAAAATTCATTTGTATTGCCTTATGTAAAACCAAGAAACATTTTGAAGATCTTAAAGTCCAAAGAGAGAAATGGGTGAACACATTCACAGGTAGAGAAGGGGAATATCTCCATTGTATAGCACAGAACTGAAAATAAAAAGAGGAGCAATAAATCAACCAAACCCTTCTTACAGACACTGAGAAACCACTAAGAGCACCAGATTCTGCAATTTTAGACAGGATCTTATTATCTTTGGAGAGAAATCCCAGATTTCTATGAAGTGCAACGTTTTGTGCTCCACAGGAATCATTAATCCAAACACCACTGTAGTAAAAGAGAAAAAAAAAAAAAAACACACAGAAAAAAAAAGAAAGTAAAAACTAAAAAAAAAGGGGGGAAATAAAATAAATAACAAAAGCTTCTAAAAGCTCTCTGAGCAGCTTATCAGCTACATAAATGAACTGTGCATTGAACAAAACTTCCCCCAGCCTGCCTGTACTCGTTTTCCTTAAAACCTCTAAAGATCAGCTTAATACTTTCCACCTCCTTTTCCCTTTGTGTCCAGGTCCCTCCAGAATCTATGCAGATCTTTAGCATTATTTTGCCATAGATCATTTAAACTCTGTTTTCCATGGCTTTCCCTGCTATCCAAGTTTAATATTCTGCAACTACTGCTACAGAATGAGTTTTCTTTATTCCTGTGCATTGCCTGTCTCAGAGTGAAGAACTGCCTGATTTCAGAGGTTTCTTTGCATTCTCTCCATCCTCTGGGTTTCATTTTCTCTGAAGTGCTGCCCCTGCCTCCAACTCTGCATCCATATCCTGAGATTTCCACTCCATCTTCCAGAAATACAGTTGTAAGTAAAGGATAGCTGGTAAGGAAGTGAATATTTTATTATTCCTACCAAAAATGGGCTTGCCACTAAGTAAAAGCTCATTTGGCTTTAATCTTTCAATGCCTCATTTTCTCCATCTCAAAGCAGGATGCAGGAAGGGCAGTAACTCATGGTTCAGAAATAAGTTATGGTTAACACTAACCCATGCCACCACTGTGTGAAATATTGTGCCCAAGTCTTAAATACAGAATTTTTCTTTTATATACAGTGTTAATACCCAGCTCTTATGCAGTAGTTTCCACCAGCAGAGTTCAAAGAGATTTATACAAAAGCAAATAACAACTGAGGCTAACTTGGTTAGTTTGCTTAAAGGGAAGAAGTTGACATTAAAACATAACAGTATGATATAAATTGGAACTTTGCCACTGAATTTCCACAATTTCCAGGCTCCTAGAAGTTTTATCAGTGTGACCAGGATTTGATGAAAGCTCCAGAACCAACTTTCTGTGGCTAAAAAGGACATTACTAGCAGAGGAAACCATTTACAAGTGCATTTCTTACAAACAATTTTGTGAATTTTCCTTTTCAGCCCTGAAATTTATTCTCCCTCCACCCCAGGGGCAGCACGAGCCTGCTCATCCACCCCTGGCCTCCAGAGAATTCTCCTACATCAGTGAGGTCAGACTCCTGAGAATCCCACTGGAATCTCTTCAACTCCTTTCCCCTACTTATTTCCCTTTTTATCCTTTTAAACCACAGTTGTAAACTGCCATCTTTTTCTTATTCAAAATAAGAGAAATAAAAAACCAATTATTCTTTTATTCTTGCTGTTGAATAATATTCTTCATTTCTATTGAGTATTCTGAGCTGAAGTCTGCAAGAAAGGCTCAATATAAAGCAAATTTTCGTGCAGTGACACAAAGGCTTCCTTGAAGGAGCAATTGTCATGAATAAATCAATGGACTCATATCCAAGGTGCAAAGAAATTCAATTAGAGTTCTGCCTGAAGTAGGATCAGATGTGTTTCCCTGTGGTCTTTGCCTTATTGTCCCAATATTTTCCTTTTGAATCTTCTCTCTTATCTACATCTCTTTGGTATGGTTAAATGTTTGACTGTAAAACAACTTCTACCCTCCCATGCATTTACATCCTTCCTTTCACTTGTAAAATACTTTTTGCCCTTTCAGGTGGCATATTGGAGGTGTTTGTGTCCAGCTGTTCTGGGAGTTACCAGAAATATGAAAAAGCTAAAGAAGATATCTTTTTGAAAAGCACAAAAACACAGAAGGGAAATCAGACCCTTCACATGTAATGACATGTAAGTAATGTCTTAATTAAAAAAAAAATATTTTGGCAGTAACCTCTGGAAATAGATTGTATCACCATTTTTGTGCAGCCTAAACATACCTAATTATTAATTAATAACTGTTCACTGAGTACCCTCGGTTTCATTTTTTCTGCATACTTGCAGAAACTACCAAACTTTTTATGGAGTCCATGCACATCCTGAACTATTTGAGATCATGATTACCCAGTTTTTACCCCATTTAGTTTTAGTTTTATCCCAAGTGAATATTTTTAGGCTAATCAGTATGTGTAAAATCAAAGGAGCAATTCCCTCTCTCATCAGCTCATGCAAGCCCTCCCTTCCAGCAGTTAACTGTGCTTATCAGAAGAATCACCTATATCTTATATAAGTTCAGGAATGTTTGTCATTTGAGGACAGAATATGCCAAGAAACTTTTTCTTAATGCATGCATCATTTAGCAACAAGAGAGCAGAACAACCTCAAATCAAAATTCATTTATTTTACATTCTATTTTTTCATCTAGAAACCTTTGCAATTAAAGAAGCTGCTGCTATGGTGGGTTTAAATAATGCCTGAAATTCAGAGATACAGAGATTTTATGGATAGAGTGATACATTTTTCATATACACAAGAAAAGGTGCAGCCCTACAGCTATGAAAAAATGAAAAAAAAATAAAAATCACTGTTTGGAAGCTGATTTGTGAGGGCTTTGGGTACAGTTAAATTCCAGAAATAATGAAAAATGTCAGAGAACTGGGCTCTTGGGGGGCTGTAGACCCCAGCTAAATGAGGAATCAAATGGAGCTGTGTGACAGGGAGAATTACAGATCTGCATCTCTTGGCTCCTCCTCTCCACACTTGGACATCTAAAGGTTTGTGCCAAAAAACCCACAGAAATTGAAGTCCATTTGCTCCTGTGTGCTGTCTTGCAGCTGTTCAGTCTTAAAAGGCTCCCTGTAAACCATTATGATATTTTTACCAAATAAATGATTCAAAGTTTCAGTATTAACATGGCAATTTTTCACCCACAGCTCCTCACAGTTCCATTAAATTGGTGGCAGCTCTGACTGGGGAGATCATGAGATGAGCAATAGTGGGAGTGCTGTGATAAACCTCAGCTTTTGTGCTGAGCTGGTGGAATTAATACAACAAATTTCAAGTGATGGATGTAAATGATCCAAGGAATCCCAGCCTGGGGTAATTGCCTGTAAATTTGCTGAGTGTTCCTGCCTGGGGAGACTTTCCAGAGCACAGGGAGCTGTGGGCTGGAGCCACACTCCTGGCATGGCCCCAGGTGGGTCTGCTCACTCTTCTGTGCCTAAATTTCAGTCTTCACCTGGCCAAATTAGTAAATTATTAACAAAAATCACCTTCCCAATATAATTCAATGAAAGCCTTTCATATATTTGGTCCTCATTGCCAAAAACATTTTTAGGAATTGTTTCCCATTCCCTGTTAGTTTTTCAGTCTATACACTTGTTCTATTATTACCTTATTTAATATTTGTTTTTAAATTAATTTATTAAACTTGTTTAATAATGGGGGCTTTTTTCTTAGTCTTCTTAAGAAGATAATGGCAGTATAAACAGAAGCACTTTCAGAGCAATATCAAAATCTGAATGCTTTCAATTTTCCCTTTCATTAAGTTCCTATGATACAAAACTGCTGCTAANAATATAATAACTTACAGAGCTAAGCTTGGTGGCATAAATGGTATTCATCATTTATCTTTTGTCCCTCTCACAGATTTTAAATTTTTAATCAAATTACCTTATACAAAGCTATGGCTTATTTTGACAGAGGGATGAGTTGGTTCATTCTTTCAACACAAATGAAAATCAAATCTGTATTTGCAACACAAGTCCCAAATCTACTCAGCTATTCTGAGCCAGTCTAAATTTCCTATCAACTTCAGGAGTTCCAGGATTTGGCTGTACTGCATCTCTTCCTTCAAAATAAAATATCTGAGTGCAAAGCTTTGAGCTACCTCAGTCAGATCTTTATTGAAAAAGTGGTTAAAAGTTTGAAAGCTCTCTGACATAGGGTATCAGGATAAAACTGTAGAGACAAGCTCTAGAAGCTGTTTAAAACAGTTTACACCCAATAACAATAATTCACATCACACAACTGATGACATGAATGACATAAATATTTCCTAGGTAACAGATTTTTTTTAAAAATTGCTACATTTAACTATACAAGAATTACATCTTTCCTAGATAATGATGAGAAAACTAAAGTTTCAAATTTCTGTATATACAAGACAGCAAAAGAATGAAAATGAATATCTGAAATAAACAAGTCACTACATGAGACTAAAACCTCAAGAAGTTTAAAAAAAAAGAAAATTCAAATAAACAATTAGAAATTATTCCCAATTCAAACATCTCTCAGATTGGAAAACTTTACCGAGAAAAAAAAAATACAGACTTTGTTCAGTTAGCATGATGGACAAAGTTAAATATTTAATGCAGGCCTTTTACAAACTGTAATAAATTAGAGATGAAAGACTATTAATTAGGTTCTAATTTGCAATAGCCTGAAAATTGAAGGTTCATCTGTTTGTTTTGTACTGGAGCCCCTATCTGCAAGCCCAAAAGAGCTGAGGAGGATTTAAGTCTCTGTTTGAATACGAATGTTTCATTAGAAGAAAAATTATCCATTTAGAACGTGTAGGCAGAGGCTTCCAGGGGCCTAAATCATGCACTCACAGAGCTCCAGGTGCATTTTTAAAGTTCCCTTGTGAAACTGGCTTTCAGCACTTTGCCAGGTCTCTTTTCTGATTTTAAATATGTTCCTGTAGATTATTAAAGATGTCTGTGTTTATTTTGGGCTAAGCTTTGAGATATTCTTCAACTTGTTGGGCAAATGATCACAGCTCACTTGACACCACTTCTATGGCCTATGTTATGATGGTTTAGGGCTCTGCCTAAAACCATTTTCTTCGTGCAACACTTCCCTGATTTTATGATAATATTCCTTAAGGATAACATCTCCTTACCCAGTGTATTTATAAAAGTATCAAGATCTTTATAATTAGCATTATTGGCAAGGGGAAAGGATTTCCTCTAATTAAGCCATAAAGCTAAGCTAATAAAACCAATCATTCTGTGCACTTATGTAAAATTTTAATTTTATGTTCATCAGTGTTTAGTTCCCTTATAAAGTCCCCAGTGAGCTAATAACCTTTGTGTGCTTTTTCTTCTCGAGAAGAAAGAAACATCCATCCTTCTTGGGGTTCCTTTTAAATCCTCACAATGAAAGCCCATATTTCCACATGGGCTATGGCTTTATTGGGCTGTTCAGTGGCAACTCCTTATTGAGCCCTCCTGGCTCTGAAAACATCAGCAAATCTTGTTTTAAAGGATCCTGCCAAGTGCTGAAGGACCAGACCTTCTGCCCCTGAACCACATCCTTCCCAGTGAGGTTTGTTCTCTCACTTCCTTGGCTGCGCTAGCACCTAGAGACAAAATTGTGCATTTTATGCACAATTGTGCATTTAGTTCAAGCTCAAAACAGCCTCAGGGCTTAAGCTGACTGAAGTCAGATGTTGCCTGGTGTCTGTTTGTCCCAAGGAGCACGTCCAGGCTTCACTTAGAGTCAAGGTCACTTCTCTACCCTGACAAATCCTGTTTCTCCTCTAAAAAAAGACAACCACAAACTGTGGTAAGAGGACAACTTCCCAGTGCTTGTGTGCCTTAAGACTGCCCCCTCCAAGTTCCATAATGATGAAGCAGAATAAACCTCACGCATTTTCTTTCTCACCCAGCATTTTATATTTTAGTGAGCAAAAACCACACATGCAGGGTGGGATGCACAGCTGGCTGTGTTAGTTGGGCAATAATCAGGAATTATTTGCACACAGACTGTTAACCCAAGGTAACTTTCTTGTGGGGTAGGTGCCTTCTTTCCCCATTTATTGCCCCTCAGAAACACTTGGCTGTGAAGTGCTGCTGTCTTCACACAGGGAGCACACGCCCTTGGCTTTGCAATGGGAATTTGTAGCAGAATTCGGAATTTGCTCTGCCAGAATGGAGAGGAGTTGTCAGCTCAGTGTGTGCAGTTCTTCTGTTTGAGTTGATGCTTCAGCAAGCACAGTCAATAACACATTTTTAGAGGGCTTGTAGATAATTAGATTAATGAGTTGGCTCTCCTCAAACACATGATTTGCAGTAAGCCTTTCTGCTCATCTCTTTATTGACTGGCACAGTAATAGTACCTATTGAACTTCACTCAACCATCAGGTAATACAAACACATTTTTGCCCTTGGAGGCAGTCAGAAAGGCCAGGCACACTATCACTGCAGTACATATATTTTCTGAGATAATTAGCAACTCAAGGTAGTGTTAATCAGGAAGAAATAGGGGCTAACTGAATATTAAATTATCTCTTGCTACAATAGCATTCCCAAAGGTAAGATGACCATGTTAGAATGGCTTTGTAGGGATCCATCTAACTCTTTGTCTTTCTATTGTAATGAGATGTCAGTCAATCCTGCTCCATCTGAAGAACCAGACAAGCAACACAGTTAGAAATGGCAATTGCCTTTTTCAAAGCATCTTATTCACCTCATCCCAACCCCTCAGCTGGAATTCAGGATTTTAGCATGGAAAACTCTGTCAGTGTCCTTTGGTGGTTCTCAGCTAGGAGAAGCAAATCTCACTAACAAAAACAGAGTGAGTAGAAAACTGTAGAAGTAGCAGGATGGTAATTAAAGCCTTGGAAGAATGGAAGAAGAAGATGAAAATAACTCCATCTAAATTGAGCCAAAGAAGCACTGATGTTTTCTTCCATTTCACCAATCAAAGTAAATGGAAAAAATTTACAACATTGGCTAAGCAAGTCCTTTCTGGGACCTTACTGTGCTGAGAAACAAACAAACAAAAAAAAAGCCACACAGAAATGCAACTGGTCCAGAATTAGCCCCTAACAAGACAATCAGCACCTGCAAGGCAAAGGGGACACAGTCTTCACATTCCAGGAACTATAAATACAACAGGAAAATTAAAATTCCTCAATGAGGAGGTCTAAGCTGAACACATAGAGCAAACTTCAGTAATACAACAGAAGGGAAAATGAACAAACAAACAGAGGCTGCACTGACAGCACCCTAAGGGCAGAAATCCATGAACTTGACAAGAAAGTCAGGCAAAGCACAAACCCCCAAGCAGGAAAACTACAGCACAGTTGGCTACCAAAGGGGTTAATGACAGCACTGCCTTCTTCCACCAGCTTTTGCAAAGCTGCAAGGCAAAAAGCATCTGCATCAATTGTGGAGGACAGGACTGGGGTTGGGAGCACTCGTTTCTGAGGAAACCAATAAAACAGAGTGACTGCTCTGCAAAGAATGGGACATATTGGATGAAAAGCAGTAAACATTCCTGCAGGTGATCATGGGTTCAAGAGCAGTGGCCTGTCTGTCATGGTTTGGATGCTGAGGAATGTACCAGGGTGGTAGAGATGCCTCAGGCAATAGAAAACAAACAGCAGAACACAGAGTGAGCCCTTGCTGAAACTTGGGAAATAAATGCTTATTGAGGTTTTGTAAAATATAGTGGCTGCCATGGGGAGGAAAAGGATTCATTAGAACCCTTAGAGTTCATTAGAAAAGTGAGGGAATAAAACTTCCCATGCAGAGAGCAAGGATGGATTCTGAGAGCAGGCAGAGATCAGAGCTGAAGGGATCTCTGTGGTCCCTGAATCCCTTAATTCCCCTGCTCATAAAGAAAAAGAACCTCATGCACACCCAACTGGATCTGTTTGTCAGGAGCAGAAGAACACATCCTGCTGCCTCCAAAGGAAAACATTCTGAGAGACAATGAAAACATCTAAAAGCTATAAGTTGTAGCTTTAGATATATAATATCTAACACCACTGGGGTTATGGAGGGTATCCCTAAAAACAATTTTTAAAAAAAAATCAAATTCATAGTAACTATTTTAAGCTATGCTTGGTGCCCCAGACACCCCAGCAAGGACCATGGCAAGTGTTGTAAGAACAGGCAGGAGACAAGTACTCCAATAATGTAAAGTTGGGAAGAGCAGCTTTGGAAAATGCCTGAGCTGTTAAGTTTCAGCAGCGATGGGAAATTCTCTCGGCAGTTGTCAGAATGCTCTTAAGGCAGGGCTGACACCTTCCACCATCCCAGGCTGCTCCAATCCCTGCCCAACCTGGCCTTCGGCACTGCCAGGGATCCAGGGGCAGCCACAGCTGCTCTGGGCACCCTGTGCCAGGGCCCCACCACCCTCACAGGAACAATTCCATCCATATATCCAAACCTACTCAACACAGACTGACACAGGACACTTCAAAGTGTGCTCCTAAGTGGCAGCAGGAAAACTTATCCAAACACTTCTGATGCCTGAACAAAGCTGCTTCTCCTGACACATGTACAGGGTATTAGGTGAGGTCACCTGCAGTCCCCAGGGTGGCCACAGAAGATGCTAAATTGGGTTTTTCAGCAAGATCTGAGACACAAACTGCAGGAAGCAGGGACAGCTACAGAGCAGGCATCACAGCCAAAGCAAAGGGAGTTTATCTCCTGGCTGCAGTGCTGCTGATACAGAACACTCAAACAAGGGATATTAGTGAGGATTTGCAGGCACCAACTGTCTGTACTTCATAAATGCTGGGTTTGATGAAGGTTATTGATGTGTTTTGCCTGAAGAAGAAGATAAAGTGGAAGTGCACCTCCTGAAAGGATTGAGCCCTAAGCCAGGTGAAGGATGGCTGGCATGTCCTGCAGGGATTCCTGCTGGCAAACAAGCACACTGCTTTAATGAGTGGCTGCTAATCAGCTGAAGAGACATACAAAATTTAGGATGTCTGCATTGCCACAGAGCTGATAGGATGAGGACACATCTCCCGTTGAAAATGTAGTTTCTTGCCCTGTAAAACACAGCTGACCTGTATCTGTTAAACAAACCTTCCTCCAGGTTTCCCAGGTATAGTTTAAGCTGGTTTTTAATTATTATTCATTATTTACCCAGATAAAACTTGTCATTTTGCTAACAGCAATAATGCTGTGTAGGGTATTACCTGTGCAAGGCTGAAGGTCTAAATCTAAATCTATATCTATCCATGTCCATCACTGCTAGCCCTCATGTTCTAGTTATGTGGAGGTTTTGCCTAATTCTCCAACAACCCCAGGCATAAATATGACTGGAAGTACAAGTAGGAGTATAAATACAAGGTAGAATATTCAAGGCTTTAGGTTTCTGGTGTGTGTGTATTAAAAGCTCCTCTAAAAGGCAAAGAAAAACTGCTGCACAAACATCCACAGGAGCACAGGAATGCTGATAACCACTGTCCCTGTGGGAGGTGCTGAGCTACCAGAGCAGGGCATGAGTAACAACCCTGGCAGGGGCTCAGGATACATCCTTACCAAAAAAAGGCACAATTTCCTATTTTTCCTGGTTTTTTTAAAAGATTTTATAGGCATAGCTTAATCAGAACACTGTGGTAAGAACCACAATGATGCCAATTGCTGCAGTATTGTTATTAGTATCAAGTCTAAATTAATACAAATTTCGTAATTTTACTCAGTTTTGTTCCCCAGTTTTGAGATGGGCTCACAGATGTTATGGGAAAAAGTTACTTGGAATGTTACTTGCATAGACCTTGCTTAGAAGCTCATGAATCAAGAGCTAAAAGCCACTTAATTTCTTTTTTTCTGATTAAATTACTACATAGCATACATGCCTGTTTTCTCATGTACATTACCAGGTTAATATTGATGAATTATAATGTAAAAGACCCACAAGAAAACACTCTCTACTAGTAGATAAAAGTAGGTAGGAAAAAATTCAATAAGAATTCTTCCTGATAGCTTTTGTACTTGATATTTAGAAAATTAAACATGTATTTCTCAGTCATAAAAAAAACTGTGGGGTGAGAAATCCAGTGTCTAAATCCTAAAGCCAGAGGTTGTCTCCTAGTTGACAGTTTAATCATCAACTTATCCAGAGTAATGGATTTTTGACATGAAAAAATATAATAATTTTTTTCTAGCCTGATTTCCCATCAGCTTGAGATTTAATTAGAGCATATATTTTAGAAAGACACACAGACCTGACATCTTCAAATAGTGATGGTTTCACTTACAATAATAATAATTAACAATGAGAAAATATGAGGAATACATCTCTTCACCTTATTTCCAGTTCAATTATTTGGGTCAGAATTTCTACCAGGAGTTCTTGGTCCAAGTTTGATTTTTACTTTAGAGATGCTTCAGTTTTGGTGTAATATCAGATTGTAGAACCTTCAGCCAGGTCCTATATATTAAGAGTTAAATATTAAGGGTTAAATATTAACCCTAAACACCTTTTTAAAATTTTTAGATTTTTTTTAAAGCCTGTGGACAGGTAAGTCTCTCTCTTTCTCTCTCCCAGCACTGAGGGAGGTGTCAATGTGTGGTGTGCCAAACATATTTGAAACATTTGTGAAAGATTTTCCTGCCAGCAATAACTGAGCTGAGATGCTGCTTAAGCTGCTCTGGAATGGAAGAGCTGCCCTATTGCAGTGATTGCTCAGCCACTGGTCATTAAATTTCATCTGTAAATATTAATGTTGGCTACTTAGCCAACTTTCCAAGTAACTGATGCATATTCTTTCTTGGGTGTTTCCAGACTTGCCACTCTAGGGACTCAATTTTCAGGATATAATTTATGCTGGATAATTCAGGACAAATTAATGTAGAGGATATAAAAGCTGATTGTACATTAACTGTTGGTAAAAACTCCAGAGGTGCAGAAGCACCACTTAGGAAGCCAAGATTTACAGCTCCTGCCAAAAGCCATCTGGTGCTTTAGCTGCCAGGAGGCAGAATCCCCTGGAGCACAGCATGTCCAGGCAGTGCTGCTCCTCAGCTCTGTGCTCCTCAGGGTCTCCACTTTTGCAAACCCTGCCTTCTCCAGAGACACAGGAATGATCTCTTTTCATAGCACCATTCAGACTTTCTCTGAGTAGAACTTACATAAGCAGGCTGCAAAACGTGCTGCCATGAAAATGTCAGTCTTTGAGCAATTAATTTGTTTTTTATGAAGTAATATTCCCTTTAAAACACTCTATTCTGATGGTCACGTGAGAAACACTGATGTCACCTGCAATGGTTGACCATAGAAATGGAACATGCTTGGTTCTATGAAATTTAATACACAAGAAAACAAAAATAAATTAGAAATGCCTCTTTTCTAGTGCAGAGGTACTCGGATAGGTAGTTCCATTCTGCACTGCCTTGGTTCCTGCTATTTTTTTTTTCTTCATTTCAGGCTTTGCCAGGTATTTTACAGGTTCAGGGTCAGATTTCCTGCTGCAGTCACATTGTATAACACTATTGCACTTTACACATTGCTCTGATTTTAATTTTGGCCAACAGCTAGAGAGAAAAAAGCAGCCAAATTAACCATATCCTAAATGGCCTGGAGCTGGGAGCCAGGGAGTCATTACAGGACATCCATCCAGCCTAGGAGAGACAGATTCATTTGCAAATGAGCAACCCAAATTCAGTCTGCATGGTTTGAGGGATGGAAAAAGTTTTCAGGATAATTTATTAGTGTCACTGTCTGCAGCTTTCCAGATGTTCTTGTCCTGGAGCATACACAGAGGAGATGTTCCCAAATACATCAATAAAATAGTTTAGAGATGTTTTTCTGCTAGGAGGCATGAAGCTGGAAAAATTAAAGGTGTTCTTCCAGAAGTGATTTAAATTAATGAATTACTTCAGATCAAGGCCAGAGGGAGGGAAAATGTCAGCACAGTTCTTCCTACTTGTATTGAGGTAGAGTAGGTCTCTAATCACTGCTGCATGTAGGGAAATAAGAGAGGCTTTCCCATGGGATGGGGGATACTTCCCTGAATGCCCAGAGAGTATCCCAGGAACGGTTCTGTAATGCTCAGTGCAAATAAATTCTCTCTAAGCTGATGATATTCATGCAAACATTGTGTGAAATACTGCCACACACCCAGCATGACACAAATAGTTTCCTTAGAACACACCACATGAAAGAGGAAGGTGTTTTCACTGGATTATAATTTTTAAATTATCATTTAAACAAATAATTGAACAAAGAAAACCAGCTCCTGCCTATAGGAACTTAATGCCAGAAGAGTGAAAGGAAAGATGAGAGCTACTTTCATCCCTCAAGCCCTTTCATGTCCTTTGGATGGTATCAGGAATCAATAAAAATCAGAAAAAAATAACCCTCATAGGTAATAAAGGTGATGTTCAACTCAGATGAACATCCATCTGCATTTGAACATCAACCTGCATTTACTGGGTAGCAGGAAAGAGTGAAAGCCTATATTAGGCCTTGAGTACCAGTTTGAATAATTGACATTAAGATTTGTTGAAATGGAACAATTTGACTGACCCACTTTTGGCGAGTTTATCTCATGTAAAGAACTACTTCGAGTTTATGGTGATTTTTTAGGAGCTCTGTCACGCCTTCCAGCTCACTTTCCCACAAACAAATTCACAGAAAATAATGCACAATATTAATGCCAGGATCCCCCAACTTGATTTGGCCTCCACTGATTTCAGCAGTGATCAAAGGAAGTGCTTTTTCCTAATGACCACGTTAATTCTAATATAAACTTTCATTGTCAGGTTTGTAGGCAGATATCTGCATTTGTCCTAATCAGGGATTCACTTGGAGCTGTAGGTTTAAAACTTGCTCTGGAGCAGTCTAAGTACAGAGTTATCTGTTGGCTGTAAAACGGCCCCAAGCCCCTGAACCCCATTTAAGGGTCTGGTGTTGATAGAAACCTGGCTCAGACCTCACTCACACGAGCCAGCTCCTCTGGATAGAGCCTGAACTGCTCAGCTGTGTGCCCTGCACTGCTGAAAGCAAGAAAGAAACCATCATTAAACTGAAATAGCGAGGGCTTTGCAGGAGAATCTCACTTTCTCAAATAATCACCTCGGGGGATCGCTGTTTAATAGCAGAGAGCAGTCCCTGCACACTACAGATACTGAGAGACTGTTTCAAAAAGCTTCACACCTAAAAGCTCAGCTTCTAGACTTTTTTCCTGTGTCGTAGCCCTAGCTCACAAAAGTTGCTGAGGGCACTAATGCAAGAGTTTAGAAATGACCCAAAACATAAACATGCAATTTAGCCTGAAGAAAAGCACGGTGTGTTTCCTGAAAGCACATCACTGGACCATAAAATATGAGTTGTGGTGCTACACTGAGGGCAGGGATAGAAGAGAGATGTGTCTGTGAATCTTTCTCTACTTCCCTGAGCATTGTGTGATGAGCAGCCCTCTTGGAACATAACCTTTATTCCTTTAACAAACCAGAGAGTCAATTATACCTCTTGCCACCCTTTGAAACTAAGTGAAAATTCAGCAGGACAGGGAAGTGACAGAAAAGCTTTTAGTCTACTTCAGCTGACAACAAAATGTATTTTTATCCCACTCTTTGTCAGCAAAGCCATTGAAATTCATGTAATGGTATGGTTTTAGATCCTATTGCACCTGTTAGTTCTGGTGTTTAAACAAATTCTTCACAATGCTGATGTACCTGGGTGAACATCAGCAAAGACAGAGCAGAGGGAAGCAAACTCACAGCCCCTGATGCAGGATTTACTTCCCCAGGTTAGGAGGGTGTGCAGATCATGTAAAATTCTGAACAGTAATATTAATTATTGCACTGACTCTGGCTATTTAATGATTATCACAGCCTAACGAGGGACTCCTGCTATGATTTACCTTGTAAGCACCTTCCTTCATAGCTGCATTTACTGCTTTATAAATGCTTCTTATTGCATAGCCATTACCAGTGCCATTAAACTCATGTAACCATGCTCTCACCACTGTAGTTTTACAGAAAGATGGCAGAAGAGGAAGTGTAACTTCTCCTCTTTATTTTTGCAAGGACAGCATTATGGCTAAACAGATATTTACTTGCATAACAGTTCTCTGTAACTCCTGGGAAATGTAAGTATTAAATGCAGTAAGTATTAAATAAATATATGTTCAAAAACTCAGTTGGCTTCTTCAGTATAATCACTCGATAAAAGTAAAGATGGAAGGGATTAATAATATTGATTGGTTATAAGCCAGTACACCTTGAGTTAAAAGTTAGCCCTTTTTTATTGACAGATAGGAGAACACAAACACTGGTTTGAAGGAAGAAAAAAAAGCTGAAAAACATCTTAGGTGATAATTCTGCTTCCCCCACCGCAGAAACCTCCAACAAAGTAAGGTCCATATAAAACAAGGTCAATATTTCTGCTCCCCCCTTTATCCACAGCACAGAAGCTGCTCCACAGTTTTTCCACCTTAAACCATGCAGTGCTTAAACTTCACAAATTCCCAGCTGGAATGCACTCACAAATGGTTTATTTCCATTTAGTTTGGGAAATCCCAAATACAGCAGAGGCTGCTTTCATCACTTCATGAAAAATGTAAATCCACTTACTGACAATGAAATCCTGTGGCACCTCTTCCTGCACCAGCCTCCCCTACCAGCTCTCTCTCAAAATGTTGCTGCAGGAGCTGAGTTTTCCTTGTTCCCCTTTAGCCTGAGCGGAATCCTTAGATCAGCTGTGCTCATCCCTTCTGGGGTCAGTAGCACAGGAGTTTTCTTTCAGTATTTAAAAAGAGGAGACTCCAGCTGATGCTGAAAATAAACTGGTTAAAAATTAAAATGGAACTATTTCCCATCAGGACAATTCAGAGAAGCATAGGTGCTGCACTGAAATTCCAAGGGAGGTTACTCAGACCAGAATGGAATTCAGAAAGGAGCAAATTAGGAAGGAACAATTCACCCACTCAAGAATAACCCTGTTACTCTGGGCATTTCTTGACAAGAGAAGGTTGGAAGCCTCAAAAGAGCAAGGGTGGAAATCATTCTCCCACAGGCTGGCAAAAGTCTTTATATACTGAGATGTAACAAGAGATTGTTTTTCCATTAGCATATTCTTAAAACTATGAGTTTTGTTAACACATGAAATTAAAAATAATTCCCAACCTTTATGAAATTGAATTCCTGTTTCCCAAACAAGCCTCAGAAATATGATCCCTATCCCTTTGCTCCCTGCAATGATTTGTTTGAAGAAGCCAGCTCCAGTCTTTTCCACACTCAGTGACACAGAGGATGTTTAAGTTGCTTTATCTTTGTTGAACAATACTGCAGATATGAATTCCATCACATTCACTCCCTAGACAAGTTTACACCTCTTAGATTAGAGTGACATTGTGACATTGCTGTAACGTTCTTTTCCCCTTTCTTTTTTTACAGTGTTATATTGGTTTCAGTAGGAAGCCACGTCTGAAACTTTCATTGTGGCTTCAATCAGTTGGACTGGGAATGAAGAAGAAATGGGTTTTTATATACACAAATGCTCTGTAGTGCTGATAAGGGGTGATGTGAACAGAATACAGACTAACACAACAGAACTGTGCATTCAGCCTGCCTGGTAAAGGAGATATTTTTCAACAGTCTGTTAAGTAGCAATAAATGATTTGTAAATATCAGTCTCAATAGAATGGGGACTCCTTTCTCCTAATAACCCTGACACACACAAAAACAATTAATAAAAAGATCAAGGAGATTTTTGACAATAATCTGACTCTTGGGAGCCATCAGAGCCACCTACTCTGTGTGTCCAGCAAGGGACACTAGGCAAAGCTGTTGGAAATAATAAAACAAACTTTCCCTGGCTTAGCTCTCTTCCAGCCTTGGATCTGAATTAGCAGCTCTTCTCTCTCAATCTGAATGGTGTCAGAGGGTCACTTTGAGAGTGATGCTGACTGGAATGTTTTGAATTGTTGTCTCCAAAGCAGATGTGTGCCAGGGCACTCAGCAGCCCCTCACAGCATCTCCCAGACCAGGTGAGAGTTTGCTCAGCCTATAACCTGAGAAATGGGATAAACAGAAATCTTCTTTTGTTCCAGCTGAGATTCTGGAGGAGAATTCACTTGAATTTGAGAGTGAAACTTTCCTTTACTGACTGCCATTCCTCACTGCAACACTAAGGATTGTAAAAGCCTTAAAATTCCTTAAAATGCCCTTTGGCTTAAAAAGTGGGAAGTTCTGTGTATTGGAGAATGTCAACCTGAGTCCTCCTGTTGGAGCTTGTCTGGATTCAGCTGGGCAATTCTGCAATGACAGCTGGTCCATTTTAGAGCTGCACTCTGTTGTGGGTGAATGTTGCTTATATATAAGTGAATTAATTAGACTTGGAAAGTCTAATTAAGATGAAAAGGAAGGAAGACAGACACCATCCAGAAGAAGGTGTGTGCATGTCACTATCAATTCTCTTCCCCTTCTCATCACCAGGAGAAGCTGCTCTGCAGATGGAAAGGAACCCAAAGGAGCTCAGAGAACACAGTGGTGTGGATTGTAATTAAAAATTACAATTACATCTGTGAACAAGAGGCCAAATAAAAACAAATAAATGCAAGCCATGGATAATCACTGGAATAAAAACCAGAGCAGCCTTGTGCCCAGCCCCTTCTACTCCTAGAAATAAATTTGTTTCAGACCACGTTAAAATCTACCAGCTTGGCAGAATAATGCATGACCGCTGCAAATCTGCCAGTGAAATTAAGAGCTTTTTTGGCAAACTAACAAAGAGATTCAGTCCAAAGGTTTAAGGTTTATGGAGCTGCTTCAATGGTGTTTCATGCTTGACTTTCTGCAGTCCTCCTGAACTGCCTGAATGCATCACTTTGTTTTTCCAAGTCAAAGCACTGAGTGTGGATTTTCTATTTCATGCCCCATTCATACCTTGCTACTCAGACTACGTAATGTGGGTTATCCCAAATGCCTCTTGCTTTTCCCTTTGGAAAGGTTTTTTTTTTTTTCAGAAAATACAGATCTTCATTTCATTCAGCATACATCTCAGCTCAGATTTTTTTATTATAGTTATCTGGGTTCAAACCAGGTCCAAAGTTTGGACCAGTCTGAATGCTGATTTTTGTTTTTGTTGTTATTTCTGCAAGTTTAAGCAAAAATCCTGTAGCATCTGTAAAAAGAATCTCAGTTAATTCAGTGCATCAGGAGTTACTCACCCAGTCTTGTCATTTTAATTTTATACATGTTGAGCAAATTTTAATTTAATGGCAAAATGATAATGTTTTTTTTTCTCTGTTCAGAACAAGTTCCTGAGCAGGGAGTAATTTGCACACCTGTAGAACAGGAGTTCTCTATATAATAAACTGAATTAAACTGGGTGCATCCTAGTGGAAACTTCTAAATTAGTTTTACCCTCTTAGGACAGCAATGAAGGCATTCTGCTTATCAGACAAGTATGGAGTGTACTCTGAGACAGCAGCTAAGACTATATATCTTGTAAAAATGGGTAAGACTAGTAAGAAATTTGATTTCAGATTATGCCTGTGAGTGCTGTCCAACAACATGGTCCTGCTTAGCAATTTTAAGACAAATTTAAAAGTTTAAGACTGCAAGCAAAACCCATGTGAAGGCTTTATTCCACCTACAGGATGTGATGTGATCAGTGATCCAGAGCAGTTGTCCCAAAGTCATTAGAATTTTAGTACCACAAAACAAAAATATGGCTTGTTAATAGGTTTGGGGTGGGCTTTTTCCCCCCCAATCCACAGCAAAGTAATTTTTGCCATGGATAGAAAGAAGGAAAATTAGGTTCTTTTTTCACATTAAATAGAAATAATTTGTTCTATGCACAGGTTAAAAAATAGAAGGCCAAATTAGAAAAAGCAACAAAATCTGAATGAATCAGCACAAATGCTCTATCCTAACCCAGTGCCTGAGGTTTGCATTCACTGTGGGGACATTTGCTGGTTCCCAGTCCCATGGTTTCAGGATATCCCTGCTGTGTTTGACTTGACATTGTTCTCCTGTTCTAGTCCAACCACATTTGTCATTAAACATGGCACTTGCAGTGTTATTTGAGATATGGAAGGGACCAGGGAAAGGGACCTGTTTGGTTTAGCTGGGTTACAATCACAAAATTTCAGCTTTGCAGACTTACACTGTACCTTTGTCTGGAAGAAAGCAAGAGCACCATTTTGGTTAAAAGAGGGAGGGCTGTTCCATTTTAATAGCATCAGAAATTATTGTTTGTCAGTAACACTGTTCCTTTAGGGCTTTTTTTTGTGTGTGATGGTTTATTTTTATTAATAAAAATAACTTGCTAAACTATATTCCTCTCAAAAAAATGATAACACGCAGATGTACAAACCCACATTCATGTGTTGTTTTATTGGTGCATTACAACATCACATTTCCTTCACATTGAGAAAGCATGAGATTAAAATACACTGATCCACAAAAATGCCTTCCCTATGCTGACTTTGCACTGGTGATTGTGGCACCTACAGATCCCTCCACAAGTTTCATTCCATTAAGTCTCTCATAATTTTAATTACATTTTAATCAAACCTTTTACATTGTCTACTTTATGACTCTCGATTTAATTATTCCCATTAAAATGTGTTATTCTTTACTGCTTTTCTGAGGTCACCAATTACTCTTGCAGTTTCAGTTTTTATGCTGCATTACACTTCATGTTCCAACCCTTTAACAGCCACTACTCACTTGAGGGCTGTATGAGCTTTTCCTCATCCCAAAGAAAAGCTTGTTTGTATCAAAAGCCATTAAAATACCAAGAATGTGTACAGCACAGTTAGAAGGCCCCACTCCATTTTGAGAATAAGCCAGATCTATATAAAAACATGCAAAATGCTCTATGCATCAGTATTAAACTCCTAATTTTGATTGAAGATTTTTTTCTTTTTTAACTTTTGCATATAACCTGGAAGACTAGGGTTCCTGCTGAAAGAAAGAAATAATGGCTAAGCCTTACCCTGACTCTGGGGCTTTCAGTAATCCTCCCACATGAAGAAACAGAAAACTACATTTGTTACAGAATTCTGTAGGATGGTTTAAAAACTTTGTAGGAAGATTAAACCTCCTTTGAACTCTGTGGATTTCTAGAATAAGATCTCAGCCACACCAGAGGAGTGTTCTGTTAAATCCAGTGCAAATGCCAAATAATTTTGCTTTGCTGATGCTGGTATTGTGAATTACTGTATATTCACCCGGAAAACCACAGCTAAGTTCAAGTGTCCCTGTTGTAGAGCTCAGAATTCTAAAAGTGAAACATCCTCCCTCTGAAAAGTTAAACTGTACCAGCTTTGCAAGGCCTGATTTCTACAGAACCTCCCGGGTTCACGCCTGTTACATTCTGTTCCTTAATGTCACTTCCTATTTATAGTAATTTCCAAATATCAGATAAGTTTATACACAGCAAGGTTGCATCCTCTTGTACACAGTTATTAGGTTTATTTTTAATGGGACCCTAATTTGCTTGCTTTTTATAAAAATTCGAGTGTTGCCAATCAGGAAGCAGCTCTTCTCAAAAAAAAAAAAATCTACAAAGCTTAGCTTTGAGGAAAGTAAATGACAAGCCTTACATAAAGACATTGAGCTGTTTGAATCACAAAATGTCTACGAGGCTGATGCATATTCCAGCAGGAACACAGAAATGATAATCGTGGCAGCAGTCTCCTCCAGTCTGAAGCACCGTAATTGTGGTCGTTGATCAACATTATCTTGATTGCTCCAAGAAATGTTCAAGTGCCAGGGTGTGGTCTGGAATATTTTGCCTGCATTTTTCACAGGAAACCTAAGGAGAAAAAACCTGGAATCTGACATTCTGCCATCCAAAGGTACATCATCTCACAGGAATGTGATGTATGCTGCATAGTGCATATGTAACAAACAGAATCCTACTGACAATAAATTAACTCAGGTCACACACTTGTCAACCTTCTCCATAGCAACAGTGGTTTGATTCAGGTGAATTCCAATTCAGGTACCACACCAACCTTGGGAAGCACCATGCCCAAGAGCATGGTGAGCTGAAAATGTGGGGTGGGATTAGTGGAAAACTGTCTCCAGCCTTCCTCTGGGTGTGTTACAGTGCTGGAAACCACCACAAGCACTCGTGCTTGTACGCCCAAAGTCACGAATGAGAATCTTTGCATTTCCTCAGATCACCAATGCTGCAGTGAGTCACTACACAAGAATGAACATGGCACACTGAGATCCACAGAAAACTTTGTGTTTCTTTATCCTCCCAGTTTCAGGGGGTTTTAAACATCAGTTTGAAAGACTTCAGCTTGCTAAATGCAATGGGTGTTCTTTTCTTTTGATTTGTTTTGATGGTAAATACACCAAGAGTTCTCAAAAATTGCTGATGATGCAATACCAAGTTTCTAATCCATCCTGTATGTTCTTAGTTGGTAATTTTAACAGCATGGAATTTCTTGAACATGAGAATCACGCTGTGGAACTACTAATGCACAAGCTTGGCTCTTGCAAGCACTTCACCATCCACCTTTTACCTTCTTAGTCATTAGTAGCTCAGAATGACCTTGGCAAAACTTGACAATTAATACAAAGTCCATCAGCATGTGGAGATTTTTGTTAATGTCAGAAGGCAGCAAGATAAACATAAGGATGATGCCCTAAATGATCAAATTACAGATGTTGGACACCTGATGAAAAGTGCTCTGTGTACTCGCCACCCATCGAAACCAATGAGTGCTGAAGATAACCAGAACTTTGTAGAAGATACTCAGTATTCAGAGAATCTGTTTCCAGATCTAGTATATGCTCAACCACACTTCAAAATTACTCTCTTAACCATTCTCCACACGAGATTGTTTTTAATAATGTTCTTTCCCCTTCCCTTGGGTAGTTCTACCTATTTGCAGTAGACTGAAAACAGATAATTCAGCAAGTCAGTATGAACTGAAAAATTAACTTTAAAAGTATGATGGTATCATGGCATTAAAAATAAAATATTTAAATTCCCTTTATAAAAAGGAAAGAAACTAAAGAGTAAGGACCACTGTTAAGAGACAAGTTTGGAGGAAATGTGAGAAGGCTAAAAGTTCATTCTGCACATTTCTCAAAGTCATACGGGACCTTCAGTTATTCCCTCCAGAGGCAGCCCAGTAGCATTATCTGCTGTAGGTCTCTCTTCTTTCTTCACTGAGTTCTGATCCAGCAGGCTGACATAAGATTTGTGACAGGCTGTATTACCCAAAGGAGGGTAGTGCTGTCTGTAGCAAATATAAGCAAAAATGAGGCCAATGATCCCTCCAACAAAAGCATCTGGAAGAAAAAAGCAACAAAACCAGAAGCACATTACCAGGGGAAGGGCAGCCAGGAGTGACAACTGCAAAAAAAAAGACACTTGGTTGATATAAAAGTGTTTAACACAGAAAATGTGCATTTTGAATTTTCCTAAAGAATTTGGAACCAAATACCACAATCACACCAGACACATAAAATCAGTTTTTGGGGACTTGTGTAATATTTTGAACAACCAAATTGTAGATGGCTGGCTAAGTTGTGGGAGATGAACACTGGGAATAAAATGGTCTCCATGGGGTATCAAACACTCCTGATGACCACTGGTGGGTATGCAACCCATGAATCCTCTCCTACTTACAAAAGCAGAACAAGAACAATTGCCAAGAACAATTTCAGACTGGATGAATTCTTACCAAAAGCATCTGAAAGGTCAAAGACTAAGCATGCCTGTTAACTGCTTTAACACCTTTTGAATATCTTTCTTTGATGTTTTTTACTATCCCATACCCCTATCAGAAAATAAAGTAAGATAAAATAAGGCTATTGGATGTTTGCAGCTCTCATACACAGGCAATTTTAAATTCTCTGTGGAGGATTCCTTCTGTTTCTGGTTCTGCCTCTTACTAAAATATTCACCTCATCTTGTGTTTCATTTACAATCAACAAGAGAAAATTTTCACTGCAAATACACACTCTGTGAAAGCCTCAGATTTAGCATGAAGAATAATGAAGTGAGGCAAAAGGCACTGGTTAAAATATGGCCTGACAACCCATTTTATTTTAACAAGACTGATTCAACACCACATCATCTGTGTATACCTGTGTTTCCATTATTTAAATTTCAAAGAACCCAAAGTGTAATAAAAATGGTGAATCATTGAGTTTATTGGCAAAGAAAGGTAAATCAATACAAATTACTTTTGTCTAAAGTCCTAAATACAGATTAAATACCCTGGTTTGTCAGTGTGATTTTTATTAGAACAAAGACCATGGTTCAATTTTAAATGTGTAATAGATAGTTTGTAATCATCAGAGGAGTGAGATGCCTTTTATCAGGAATGGCTAGGGCAAGAAAACCTGAAAAATTTAATACTTAGGTGGATAAATTTAAGAAATGTGATTGCCAGTCACATTTGAAGAATAAGACTACATGGAATGACCCAGGAGATGCCTTCTAATCCCATGTTCTCTTCCTCCACACAAAAGGACATAATGAATCTATCACAAATTAATGTAGCAGGGGCTCAAACAAGAATTTAAAAGGTGATTGTGTGCAGACAGGAACATCCTACCCACACTGGAAGCTGACTGATTTCACCAGCCTGTGTCTACCAAGCTATAATGGCATTAAAGGTGCTGAGGGCAAGAATTTGCACTGTCCAGCATCACTCAGCTTGTAAAAAACTTAGTTATTGTGACAAGATTAATTTTCTATAAACCTGTGCTGGGTGCAATTCTCAGATTATCTGACTTTGACTGAATAGTGTTCCAGCTTCTTTTTCATTTTGCTTAACAATCAGGTCAAGCCTATGATTCCTATTTTCAATCATGGAGAAACACCAGATTTTTCCCAGTCCTCTTTAAGTTCCCTGGGATTTTAAGGTTTGCTGAAAACTTGCCCAGATAATTTCTTTCAAACCTTTATACAAATTAGGCAACTCTGGGCTTCAGCTTGGGCACCACAGTAATACAAATTCACTACATGGTTTATGCCTTACTGACCTTGCTTAACTGGGGGCAATAAACAAAAACACAGGCAGCTATTTTAACCCCTGTTTTTGAAAAAAAACAATTCTATCTTTTGTTTCATTTCATGGTAGAAATAGCTCTCCTCTTTTTTATCCTTTTTTTCCCCCCTTGTCCATAAAGGATAAAGAATATTCTTTCATTCTCAGTATATAACTATACTTTTTTCCATACAAAATTCTCCCATATTCCATGAATAAATTAACATGTTCAGAATTATAATCCTATAGAGGGACTTGTGTATTTGGGATTTATATATTCAGAAATTCAGGATTCACAGTGAAATATCCTAATATTCACTAATACCAATACCAAGGCCTTGAATATCATCTCTCCAGCCACACTGAAGGGAGCTCATGAAGATCTCATAATGTTGTAAGCACACTCAATGGATTTTTAATACAGAGACACTCCACTCCATTTTTCACCTGCACTGTGCTAAGTCTTGGGCTCAGAACTAATGGTCCTTTTTCATTTCCCACGGCATAGTTAGGGCTCCATCAAAGCCAGCATAAATAATTTACCACAATTAGCTGACTGCTGAGCATAGAAGCCAAGGCCTGAGGTTCTGTGCTGTGCCCAGAGTGGAGGTCTCTCCCTTGGGGTTCTTCAGGGAAAGCAGAGGTCACCTGCAGGATCCTGACTGCCAGCACTGCCCTTGGGAAGAGAGGAGCTGGCAGCTCCATCTCCTTAAAGCTCAAAGGCAGAGCAGGAGCAGCTGTGCTGAACCCAGTCACAACCAGTCCTGGGTCAGTTCTCCTCCACCATGGACAAAGCACACCCTCATGACCTCAGAGCCCAGAAACAATGCTGCCAAGAGACAGCCCACCCTGCACACAGCTGCTCCAAACTCGAGCAAACCTGTGCTCTCCACATTTCTTCACACTCCTCCTTTTCTCTTCAGCAGAGAGCTCAAGTGTCAGGTGCTGTCTGTGCCTCATGCTCAGCAGTTCTGTGCTGGAGGCTCTCTCCAGCCCCAGTGTCACTGAGAAAAGGAGAGAAACAGGTCCTGAAGCAAGCCAAGGCTCTGCTGGAAACCAGAGAACATGTCAATGGTAATGGCTGGGGATCAGGCAGCTGCAGGAACACAGCAGGATAAGGGAAAGCAAGGCTCAGGTCGGTTCTGGTGCTCTGGCTGCTGGCTGACACGAGAAGGTGCTCAGGGGGACAGAACAATGCAGCAATTAATTGAAATTAAATGAAGGAACCAACAGAATGCTGTGTCTGTACTGGGATTCGGGGCCAGGTTTTGGTAGCAGAGGGAGCTGCAGGGGTGAGAATCTGCCAGAAGCTTCTCCACATAAAACACAGCCAACCCCAGCCAGCTCCAGGATGGATCAAGGCTGAGCACAGCAGGGATGTGGGAGCACCTCTGGGATAACAGATCTAAAAAACTGGGGAAAAAAAATCTGGGCAACTGCAATGCAGCTGGAGAGAGGAGTGAGAACACGTGAGAGAAAGAGCCCTGCTGACACCAGGTCAGGGAGGAAGGAGGGGCAGGAGCTGCTCCAGAGATCTCTCCCTCAGCTTATCTCGACTCATGAACCTTTCACTGCATTTTCTCTCACCCTTCCAGCTGAGGAGGGGAGTGACAGACCTGGTGTCCAGCCAGGGTCAACCCACCACAGTGCTGGAAAACAGGAAACAGCATGTAGCCAGTATGAAATTGAAATTTTAGGTAATTGAAAGGAGCACTCAGGACCTTGAGGGGAGTTCAATTTGCAAGGCCAGCAGTACAGTTCTAGCAATATCACAGAAAGCCAAGATGACCTACATAACAGCATCAGAAATACCATGCATGCTATTTCTTACAAGAATATAGGGACAAATAGGGAAAAAGTAATTACAGGCTGGTTTACTTAGCAAAAGACATGAGTAAAGCAAGGAAGCTACAAAGGTGGCCATAAAGACGGTTGAGAAATGGTAAAAGAAATAACTGATGGCAAGGTTTTCTGAATTGTCACACTGTTGGAACCCAGAAACCTGGGGTTTTTGAGCTCTCTCTGCTTTCTGGCACTGACCCCCTGGAGAACACTGCTTTTGACCTGAGGCCTTGGAGGAGGCTTCCAAATTTGGGTGATGGAGTTAAAATCATGCGTGTGTAGGTGGAATAGAAGTGTGTAATTGCACATGGTGAAGGGTTTTGAATTTGAAGGTTTTAGAATATAGTAATAGTTACAGGACAAGATGGAGGATTTGGGGTGGTGTCTCTGCCTTCTTGTTCCTTCTTCTTCATGATTTCAGGCAGTAGTTTCTGGTTGGACAGTCAGTGCTGCACTGAGGGTCACAGGAGTTTGGTTATTGGGTCAAAAGTATAAATAATATAGATGCTAGTTCTTTATTGGACTGTTTAGTTTTAAAAGACCTTGTAACTAGCCAGATTCACTTCTTCATTTTGCTCACTTTTAGCTGGTAGCTAGAAATGTTGCAGAACTCCCTGTAATTTAGATAAGATTTAATAAATAACCAAGCCCAAACACAAGAAATTCATCTCCTTCGTGTTTTAATCCCGACTCTGAGTGAAGACAGAAGAAAATGAAGACATGAAGACACTAATTAAGTGGTGCAGTTAGCACGTTTACATCACACAAGTGTGTAACTGATAAACAGCACAGCCTTTACATCAGCTCTGTCTCACACCTGAATTTTGCAGGGCTCTGAGACAACAGTGACAGGTGCAGCTGATTTTGGGTGTTGCACTCCAAAAGTGCCAGCTGTGAGGGAGGAGAGGATGCTGTGGCAGAGGCCTGAAGCTCTGAAGGGCAATGCTAGCTAAATCAACCTTGCTAGGAAACCCCAGCATCAATCCAGGAGCAAGAAACATCCATAGCACACCATCCTGTTTTAACTCACATGTTGTGCTGAAAAAAAAATAACAACCAAAGAAATACATGGCTAAATAAGAAAATAAAGAGTAGGACAAAAGGGCCAGTGCATGTCTCACCTTGCCAGTGGTGTTTGTAGTCACACATGCGGGACAGGGCGATCATCATGGCACAGTAGAGGGGCAGAATTGCTGCACACAGCCGCCAGCTCTTCCCTCGGCCGCTCTCCGTGAAGCAGTGCAGCTTCCCAGCCAGGTAGAAGGTGGTGAAGCCAAGGCCTGAAAATGCAACTGAGAAAGCAAAACACATCACTACAGTAAACTGTAATTAGCACTGCTTTGGTTGGTTGGGTTTTTTGTTTTTTATTATTATTAAAGCAGTCGTGATATTGCAAACTTTTAAAAAATCACATTTTTGGGGAAGTGATTGAGAAAAGGCATTCTCCAACAGGATGCATGATATACATATATTCTCCACAGCAGTGGTGCTATCTATGGAACAATGCAAGCAAGCAGGCAAGGGAACACTCACGACCAATTTGATTTTTTTCTAACATGTACATTCAGCTTTCACATAATCTGACATGTCAGCAAACACTGTGTTGCCTCTAGACACTCACCTAACCCACAGAAATTTAATTTTTTTCTTCCTTCAGCAATTTACCTTTTTCCTCTGGGGGAGACATCAGACACTAAATTAAGCATTTAAGCATATTTTTAACTTGAGTCACAAAAGCTTTTTCATGCTTCAACCTTCAGCACATCTTTCCTGATCTTAGACCTATTGTAAAAAATTAAGGTTCAAAGCAGAAAAGGATTCAGACAGTTTGCACTGTAATTGAATTACATTTAAATGTGATTTTTAGGTTCCATTACCCAGTTTTTATAGAACATGCACAAGTGGCAGTGATGATAACTCAGGCACCAAATTTCTGCACCAAGCATCTTTCCTGTTGCAGCTCTTACACTTTCCAGAGAAACACTGGGCAAGGAAAGGAGTTGTTTGTATCATTTCATCTTCCAGATGAGGAAATGGAGTGATCAAAATGAAATCTGTCTTAGATATGCAATATCAAATGCATCCTGAAGCAAAAACTTTCCCACTCCAAAAATATGTTTGTCCTCATATTTCCATATCTCACCTGGAGTTATTATTTTTTAGGTGAACTGAAATCTGGAGGCAGTATTCCCAGGCAGAAGAATAATTTTCTTTGTGGTTTCATTTTCAGGCAATCTGCAATGCCCAGCAATTTAGAGGGCTTAAAGGAATATTGCCCAAACTATAAAGTAGGTGTTTAGCTCACACAGACTCATATTTAGAATTACTACCATTTACCAGGCAATTTTATCAGCAATTGTCAGCATGGTGCACAGCAGCAGCAGATTCAGCTAAAAGGGCTTTAGAGAGAATCTGGTGATATTTTTAATAGGCTATTTCCCCCAGATTTGTGGGGCTCTTTTCAGGGTCTGCCACATTTCCAGAAGGTGCTCAGGGAAGAACAGGGAAGTTCAGCAGGATCTATATTTGTACTAAACACAAAGGCAGATCTTAGGAGGTTCATGTGTTCTTCTCAACTAAAAGGCAGCAAGAAGAGAGTCACAAACACTTCTCTACAAACACTTAATATAAGAAGGAAAATAAATGTATAATATTCTAAAAATATATTAATATATAATACTAATATTATGGCTCTAGAACTACCATGGTGCAGAGAAGCCTTACACTGCAGAATTTCAGACTGACTTCCCTTACCCTGGAATGTGCAAACCCAGAAAGAGCTGCTTGACCCAACAGTCCCAGAGCATGCAGAGTCAGCAGCAAAAACCCCAGAATTAACAGCAAAACTCTCTGGGATGAGGGATATCCATTATAAAAGTAACTACAGAATTCAAGACAGCTCAACTGCTGTGCACCCCATGGGGGCAACTTTGTTTGATCGCTCAATTTGAAGATGTCAGTCAAGAACATTAAGAAAAACAATTCACTCTTCAAGAATCCTGGGCCTGAAGGTGATATTTACACTGAAGAATTGGTCCATCAGGAGAATATATTTGAGCACTTTTTCCTGCACCAGCTGGAGTCAATACATCACTCCGTCACAAATGAAATGCAAATACACACATGCCTGAAGGGTTACACCCTGCCTACTGTCCCAGTAAAAATTATTAAGACAGATCCCAAAGATTCAGCAAAGCAATATGAAAACATTCCCAAGCTGCCTTGTTCCAGAAAAAAAATCCAACTCTCTTTATATGAAGAAGGGAAAAGCAATATAAAATATCAACCAGCCCTTTTTGGAGACATTGATGTAAATGAATAGAAGAAAATCAGTCTGATTTAGTTTTAAACAATGTTAACACAAGAAACATGTTGATACAAATTCCAGATGCAAATATTTAATCGATTTTAAATGTTGTAAGAGGAAAAAGAAATGAAGAAAAAGAGATATTTTTAACAATTAGTGTAGCTAACTCAAATCAAAATCCTGATGCCACAAGTTGCTGAACTCAGAAAAAACTTGAGACAAGCCACAGGTTCTGTCATGGCTTGTTAAAATGCTTGAAAATGCATTATCATTATTGGAGTAAATAAAAATACATTAGACTCAACTGTTCAGTTTGTTTCTATGATGTTCTTTTTTAAAAAATGGGTTCAGAAAGAATGAGGAGGATGACAGCACCTGGAGACCCCACAGATCCCATCCTGACACCTGACTGCCTCCAGACAGGGGATTTAGGTGAGTTGGAAAACCTGTCTGTACAGACCAAACCAATTACCAAGCTGAAATGCATAAGGTGAGAAACTGTAAACAAGAATCTGATCTAATGCACCCTAAATAAATTATTCATTTCAAAATGTAATTGCTTTTGTGAGTGGTTTTCTGAAATTTAAACTACCCCAGGAGGAGTTTTAAGCCTCTCAAGTTTTAATGGATGCTTTGCTAAGCACAATAAACAACTTTTTTACATTAAGCAGTTTTTGAACTAAATAAAACCCCCCAACTTCCTTAAGTGACACCAAATTACAAAACAACCATCCAAATGGCCTTGGTAGGGATCAGATAAAATCATCCATTTCTTTGCAATGCTTTATTTTTGCAGTGATTACTGTACACTTCCCAAATGCAAACACAGACTGTTCATCACTGGAGTTGCTCAGCAGCAATTCCTACTGAGGAATTCCAGCAGCTAGGGCTACTGCTGAATGTTTTCAGTTTCACACTGTTCAAAGACTGAAATATTTGTCTTTCTTGAAGGAAAAAGTATGATACCAAATGAGTGCATAAATTTTAATGCTGAAATTCTTTTCAAAGAGCATTTTATAGAAGTACAATTCCCAAAGAATGTTATGAGCTTATTATCACAGAATATTTTTTTTCCAAGTGGGACAGCCAATCGCTTTCCCTTTGGCTTAGCTTTATTTTTCTTTTCACAGAGAAAGACAGCTCAGCAGAAGCAACATGAAAAGCACATCACAAAATACAAATGTATGTAGGGACTTGGGAAATAAAGAAGAGGTGTTGGAGACAGAGACATATTAGAACAAAAATAGGCTTATATTATCTGAAAAGCAAGAGCATGAGTCATTAGATTGTTTTTGCATCACTGTCACAGTGAATTCTTATGAATTTTTTGGGGTTTTTTGGTGACATGTTTTTTTATGTACCTTTCCAGATACCTCATCGCACCTGAAATTCCTAAGGTAGCTTCAGGATTCATCTCATTGCCACCAAAAAATGAGAACTGAGTTTTGATTCCTTCAGTTAAAAGCCCTAAAAGCAAACCTGTTCCACAGCCTACTTTTCCATTTCTGTGGGTAGAAACCTTGAAAAAATCTCACTTTTCTTAGAACACAGTAAAGAGAAGATTAAACCAGCTCAGGTCTTGGAATTACTTTTAACAATTTCTCTTTCTGAGCACAGTATCTAGGCACAAGCCTTAGATCACTGCCTCTTCAGCTCTAATACAAATTATGGCCATGTGGGCGTTTATGGGATATTTAACAACAAATAATCCCTACCAAGAGTGATTTTTTCTATTCCAGGTCAACACTGGGAGATATCAAGTTCCAAGCAATGGATCAGGGTAACTCTTTGCTGTCCTGCTTTGCTGTGATTACACCATCAGCAGCATCCTGGATGGGGATCACATCCTGCTCAACCTCTTGTCATTCCATTCACCATGCCAAGTATTTGCACCACTCATTCAGGGATGTGCACAAAATTTAAAACTTGCTTGAAGAAATTGGCCCAAGCATACAGATTAGCATGTTAAACACAGTTAGAAGACAGGCTGAAGAGGATCTCCATGCATAGAAATTTTTTACAGTGGAGAATCAGAATGCTTCTGTCAAACCCATGGTCAGCAGTGTCAAGGATTTTACTGTAATATACCAGTTTTAGTGCTGCAAATAATTCCTCTAAATACTTCAAAAAGGAACTAGGCAAACCTCAGGACTATGCCCAGCCTGAGCAGGAAGGGTTATATAGAAAATCACTGCTTCTCTTTTCATGGTGTGAATAGGAAAATGTTATTTATTCCTGTAACGCTGCAAAATGCAAAGCAATGAAGCCTGATCATCTCACACCGTGTGTGAGAGGAACTTTTCATTGGGGTTTTATGTAGAGAAGTTGAGTTTGGACAGAGGAAAGGCAAATGACTTTGAGCTTTTTTTCACCCCCACTTTCAAAGGGAACCAGGACACCAAGGAGAAAGTGGCTGCACTGCAGCATTGCACTGTCACTGAATTCAGTGGGCTCCAAACTTGCCAAAAACTCTCAGGAGAGAGACTTTTAAATAACTTTCTTGAGAAAATCAGGGACTGGAAAATTTGGCATCTTCATTCCCAATGCAGCCTAGAATGATGTTTTCTATCTGAAGAGAGCAAAACTGGAGTTGCTCTCGGTTCTGGAGTGTACAGTAGATTTGGGATTAATACCTTTAAACATACAAAGAAAAGGAGAAAATACATTTTTTAAAGTGCTAAATAACTGAGTTGTTCAGCGTGGAGAAGAGAAGGCTCCAGGGAAACCTGGTCTAGTGGGAGAGGTCCCTGTTCATGCCAGGGGGTGGAACTGGGTGCCTGCAGTGACCCTACATCCTTTGTGTAAAACAAATTCATGGAACATGTTGGCCAGGTGGGATAAATCCCAGTGAGGAACCACTGTTTGACACTGCCAAAATTCCTGTATTAAAAACCCATCTTCTTTTTTTTTTTAATTCAGAAAAAAAGGAAAATCTTTTTGAGGTATACACACAGTCTGAACCTCAAACAGGCTCCGAGTGAGTTGATTTATTATTAAGGCTGGAAAACTAAACATTAAGGAGTTCATTTCACAAGCCCCTCATGAATTCCAACAGCCTTTGTTGTTGAGTATTCACAGGTAATTATGTCAGAAAAGAGGGAGAAGCATTAAACATAACCATTCCTGAGTATACTTAGAGTTTGAATTAAGAAGCCAATAAACCCCACAGGACTTTTTTTTTTTCCCCTTGCGTATCTAAGAAATCCTTTTCATATTTCCCTGGATTCTTTTATAAAAGGATGAAATATTCCAGTGAGACAGTGCCATATAGCTGTTAATTAAGAGATTTATCTTGAAAATAGGGAGTAGCAGCAATTACTGCCAAAAACCTGTGGCTTGTAGCTCATTTGTTACTTAAAATGTTCATTTTCAAGTGAAGGAAATATGATTATCCTCCATGAAATTGCTAGCTAAAGATAATTAACAGTTCAAATTTAGATACCCAACTATAATTACAAGCACTGAGGTAATATTTTATAAAAATTATCACAGGATAGCAAACATTTATATTGAAATTCAATAATTTCTTCACTCTGGAGCACATAAATCACCTTAATTTTTCAAACAAATGGATGTATTTTAACATGTAAAAATATTTTCATTCTTACAACTGACTAATTTTCATTATTTAGTGGAAAAGAGGAGGAGGAGCTACCCGTCCTTTCATTCTAATGACATCATATTTCCCAGTCACCTTTTTTTCTTTGTAGTGGCACGGCAAGAGACACCACAAATGCTATGTTCATTTAATTAGTGCAAGTCTAGTGCCAGCATAAATGATATAATCAGCTTTAATATCATCAGAGGAGGCAACTCCTGGGGGATAATACAACAGCAGTGCCCTATAGAGAGACAAAGACTGAGTGGAGCAGTCAATTGTGAAGAGATAGAGACAATAAAATATTAGCAACCAGCCAGTCAGCAGCAAAGGTGCTGGGATGTTCTGAGAGTTGTTGTGGAGTCTTCACCTGGCTTAGAAGACAGTTCACACCCAGAATTTAGAACTGGTTCAGAGAAGCAAAAAACCCAAGAGATTTCTCTCTTCTCCCAAAATCGAGGAGGGGACTAGACAGAAACCTAATTGAGGAATAATCCTGAGAATGCAAATAAACAGAGTTCAGCTGGGGGGAATGGGACACATCCAGATAAATGCAGCACTGGGCTGTGAACCAGTTATCAGGACTACAACTGTTAGAGGTAAATGCACATTTCCAAGGAATATCATAGAACAACACATAGAATCAAGGCCAGACCCATGGATATTCACATCCAAATTATTCTCCTGCTCCTCATATTTAACTCCAACCCATCACCTCCCCTGCTGCAAGAGGCATTCTCTGCATACAGTGACACTCCAGCCTCCTTGCCATACTAAACAATACCAGAAGGTGATATCATATTCTGCTGTTTAACAGCATAAGTATCTTTTAAACATTGCCTATTGACTTTTTTGATATTTACATCAACTAGTAGTTCAATTGTTTAGACAGGATCTTCCTTTGCTCATCCACACAAACTTACTGATTTCAAGCAAGTAATGAAGACAGACAGAGCAGGGAACATGGAAAATAGAACAGAAAAGAACAGAATATTTCAGTTTGAAGGGACCAACATTTATCATCTATTCCTACTGCCTGACCACTGCAGGGCTGGCCAAAAGCTAAAGCAAATTATTAAGAGCAGAGACAGGCTTGGGAAACTGTGCCCAGCTCTCTGGGAAGCCTCTTCCAGTGTTTGCCCACCCTCTTGGTACAGACATTATTCTAACATCGAGTCTGAACCTCGCCTGGCACAGCTTTGAACCATTCCCACGTGTTCTGTCACTGGATCCCAGGGTGAAGAGATCAGCAAAGACAGGCTAATAAAATGAAGAATAAAATAGATCATCATATGGCAGAGAACTTCTTGCATGACTGGGTGATGTTTTAAATATTTAGTAATATTTAAATCTTTCAAAATAAGACTTAATACGACTCAATAGTTATACTAAATCATATTTAGTCTCAAGTGTCTGTGGAAATGCTATGATAGCATAAACATCAGGTCAATCATTCTGATTTCTATTTTCTGATTAATTCCCTCAGTAAAATCATCCAGAGATTTCTTCCTTCCCCCACCTCCCCATGAGTGATTTTTTAAAAAATACTTCATCCTATTTCATCCACAAATCCAGCTTTCATTGCCTTCAAGCATGATTAGAATCCCTCAACACAATCATTCTCCAAAAGTTCCAGTTGCTTTTATAAAATGTAGGAACCAGACTGAGAGAATTCTAAATCACTGTCTTAGTTCAGGTTGAAACAGAGGAAAACTGAAAGTCTCGAGAAAAAACCACCAGACAAATCAGTCATTTTCAACAAAGCAGTATTAGTTTTAAAAATATTTTGCATAAATATTTGGTTTTGTTTGAGGAAACACTGATGTCATTATTTGCTCAGTCTTCTGCAGAAGGAAGGGGAAAAAAATCACCTGCAATAGCCCGTGTTTTCTATGTAGAAACGACAGCATTAGCAAAATCCAAATGAGGCTTGTACAGGTGGTTTTTTTTTTTCTGGCATAAATAGTACACTTGATTTCCTGCATTTATCTCACAACTTTTATCTCAAGAGCCTTTTAATATCCCCTTGCTTTCAAGAGACCTAAATTAATGTTTTCAGAAAATGTTATGACTGAGATTTCTGCTGTTTGATAAATCAGTCAGCCACCTCTGAAGGAAGCTGCCTCGCATTTTAACTTCATCATTCAATTTCAAGGGTTTTATTGAGTTATTTTTCTTTTGCTTATAGCAGAATTGTAGTTGGAACTCCTGATTTCAATGAAATAATTCTAGATTGACTCAGAGCTATTTGCATTGGAAGAACATGACTTGCATGAGTCAGGTCTATCCCTTTTGCTGCTCCAAGGGGATCTGGAGACTGATCACAACTAATTCTTTTAGGGTGGAAGAGACCCTCCCCAACTTATAAAGGTGAGTGTTCTGTAGGGAGTTTCAAAATCCTCATGGACACAGAATATTTGGGTTTACTTCTAATATAGGTAGAACACTCTCCTGCATATTCTGATTAATTCTTACCATGGGCTGGAAGACCACACCATGTGCTGCAATGGCAGTCTTAAGGAATCTCAATATTTGCCAGTGCTGTAGTGAGATTTCTTCCTTAAAGATGGTCAGAAAGTGATGTGCCAGCCTCCCCTGAGTTCACAGCCTTCCATTTTCAAATCAAATTTGTGCTTTCTGACCCATTTCACTCCAGAGAAGAGCTGTCACTACAGTTCACAGATGGAAATTGATCTCTAGATCTGTGGTGTGACTCAGAGTCCTTTTAGCTGAAAAGGTCAGGCAGAAGAACAATGATTTTTACTTTAGATACAGCTGAAATCTACAGCATCACAACAAAGTCTTCTGCAGCCTGTGAAACCAAGCCTTTATCTTAACCTACAAATTTTGCCTAAAAACTAAAGTTAGGCAAAAAGAAAGGAAGAACTAGACTGAAAAGTAATTAAGCTCCTTCCCTGCATAGTGAAAGCATATAGTAACAGATATAAAGCAAATAATGAACAGATATAATAACCAAGAAACAGCAGCAGCTGCTTCGAAAACTTGGAGCTAAGATCAGAGATTTACTTACACATGCAGTTCACTTTTTTAACTTCAGCTTTTTACATATTTCCATTTTGTCTGTAAGTGCAAACTGTAGCTCAAAAGGCAAAGAAAATAATTTTCTTTTTCACTTCTAAAGGGCCATTACTTTCTCAAACATATCAAGACACCTTCATTTATCAAGGAGGTAATTAAAAAACATGACAACACAAGACACTGTTATTGTCCCCAGAGCCTCTGACTGCATTCTTCATTTCAGAATTCTGATTGAATTCTCTGATTTCTTCAGCGATATTCAACAGTAATCTCTACAAACCTCTTTCAGCAATATAATAGAAAGAAAAACAAAAACACCCACACAAGAAATGAAAGCTCTTGCCCAGCTCTATGTTAACACTCATTCTGTAAATACAAAATTGAGATGCTACCACTGAATCATTTCTTCAAAACTCTACTTTTTTCCTTGCAAAAAGGAATCTCGAGACTCAATAAAGATTTTTATTTAAAAAAAATAATCAATGACACAATTTAGCCAAAAGTCAACTTTTCAAACTAATTTAAGTAACTAAATTGCAGCTACAAAAATAAAAATCACATGAGTGTTTTATTTATTTTGCTGCTGATAAAGCAATTTTATACAGGCTGTGTTAATTTTTAATTGATTTTATTCCCATAAATCCATCCAATCCAACGTGAAATTTTAAGTTCAATTATCTCTGCAGCCACTATGGTAAAATGATTAATTTTTAGAGGGTTTGGCCTACAGTCAGTTTGTAGGATCTTTCTCTCAAGGATCAAGAGCCAGCAGGAATCACCTGAAATCCAACCCTGGGAAATAGAAATTCCTGGACTGGGGGGAAGAACATCCCAGCTCTGCTGGGGGGCAGTCAGGACAAGGTGAAGAGACAACTGGCACCACCTGGAGCACAGGAAATTGTATTTAAATATAAGAAACAGCAGTTTCACTGAAAGAGTGGTCAGGCACTGGACCAGGTTTCCCTGTGAGATAGTTGTGGAATCTTCACATTAAATCAAAACTCAACTGGAAATTGTCCTCTGGAACCTTCTTGCCCTGACCCTGCTTTCAGCTGTGGCTGGAACTGCAGAATTTCCAGAGGCACCTTTATCCTCAGAGTTCTGTAAATCCAACTCTAAGTTGATATAAACCAGACTAGCAAGTAATTATTAATTTTTTTCACATCAGATCCATCAGTTTCAAGATGTCTGTGTGGGTACTGATGGCCAGCATGGGCTCAATCTCCCCCTGACCACCAACACTCAGCAGTACAAGCTCCAAGGAGGTTAAATTAACCTCTCACCAAGCCACTATTTTTGCTTCAGTAAAAAGGTACCAAAACCAATTTCATGCAACTTCCTCCAAGCTAATTCCTTAGCTGAAAAACACAGCTTCAGTAGTTCTGGCCAACTCAGAAATAACACATTTAAAAATAGTCACTAAATAAAGCTGAAGCCAAAACTGGCAACTGCAATCTGCTTGCAAATGTTTTGAGTAGAATAAGAGCCTAAAGGGAGTTATATCATGAAGAATTAATCATTTCCTCTAAGAAAGCAAACAGGGTCAAGAATCTGGCATTCAATTCACAGAGGATTTTTGGTGTTTCTATATAAATTGTGTTGTGTTACTATAATTTACCCATATTTGCTTGTCCAAGGACTCCATTACTACAATCACAGCAGCATATGGGACATCTCCCTGTCTAGGATTTCATTTTTTCTTTTAAGCTAAAGAGCCCATTTTACTGAACTTTTGAAACAAGCCTGTGATGCTGATTTGCTACTTATTGTTCTGATAACCAACATATGAACATAAACATTTAAGATGCAACCATGAAATTACCCTGGTTTTGGCAATAAGTCAAGACTCATTTATTTTAACATAAACACATAACTGCTTTTGCAGCACTTTTGCTTGCTGGTGGTGGCCTGTCCTCATTTATACAGGTGAAATCTGGGTCAAAGATTCAGTTAGAATGCAATGGATCAGGTCTTTATCCCTTTGATTTAGAGCTGCTCTATATCCAAAACTTGGTATCACCAGCTTGGAAAGATGATCTGGATTCATATTTTAAGCCAGAATTCATTTCAGACAGCAAGTGGAAAAAGATGTGGACAAAACTCATAACATTTGGTAGAACCAGTTTATATTTGTGCCATTACCAGGACATAAAAGAGAATTTGCCCCTTTATTTCTCCCCTCCTTCCAGCCACCTGACTGGTGATGTGACAACATCACAGTTGATTTGCTGCTCATATTCTTCTGCTCTCCTCTGAGAACTCTTTAGAGGTCCCAGGGCATTGCAACAATTTCAAGCTGCAACTCATAAACCCTACCTGCCTTCAGAAATGTGAGCTCTCATATGGAAAACACACTTAGTATTCCTGTCACCTTAATTAAACATGTTCTTGACATATGGTCCTCTGCTTACAAGCAGAACCAGCCTTCCTTGTGCATGCAAAAACCCAGGCTGGACATGTTCCCTGAAAAAAATTTAGGTATATTCTCCAAAGATATTTACCCAATTATGGCAATTATAACAACTTATAGCTAATTGCAATATAAGACTAACTCAGGATCTAGAAAGCTGACATTCTCCCTCATGGCCCCATGGTAATAATGAAAATTCCAAATTCTGTCACCAAAATAAACTCAGGCCTCCCTGTCCACACAAATACCAGACAATCAAATGCTCACCTCCTGTAGCCTATATAGAGTGGCACCTTGTGAAATCTTCCTTGAGCTGGCAAATGCATAAAGCTACTCAAAGTAACAAAGAACTGTTAATTAAATGAGCCTTACTGATTCCTTTTCCATTTTTAATTACTGCATATCTGTCTACCTGGAATTGCTCCACTGGATACAAACTTGGAATTACAAGCATTTATTTCCCATGCACATTGATTTTTAGAGAAGTAACACTCCAGGATTCATAAGTTCCTATTTTGTTTGTGCAGTGATTTTTGTCAGCCTGACACAAATGTCAAAATTACATCAGTCATGAGATGAAAAGGAAGAAATCAATCATGGAAAGCTGTCTATCCATCCCATTAGTTAATGTATGCCTGCAAATTCAGTGATCTTTTCAGGTCCCAATTGTGCACATGCACATCCAATTAAATGTTCTGTGTTCATTCACCTTAATTTTCCTCTTGCATGTGTTGCATTCAGTAACATGTGATGTATGGATAAAGAGAATTTTTCATCAACTGGTATGCTGGGTAACCATTACCAGTGAAAGGTTTCTACTGGTTCCTGCACAATTTGTGCTGTTTGTTCCATTGAGTGTGTGTGTGTCCACTCATGCTGTTCATTTCTGATCTGTCTCTTACTGTTTCCATCTCCTTGCAAGGAGGTGAAAATAAATCTGGAGAGGTGGGGCTGCCCAAAGGGTCTCTGCAAGAAAACTTCACAAGGCACACAGGAAGGACACAGGCAGGAAAAAATGCTGCATTTATCATCTCCATAAACATCACTGTTTTGGTGAAGCATGGGAAGAGAGGCTGCGTGGTACCATCACAGGTGCTAGCTTTAAATTAGCATAAATTAGCAATGGATTTTAAAACCATGGAAATACTAAATATGGAATAAACAAATGTATATTTTGGAGTTATTCTGGGTGTCAGAATAGCAACATTTGTGCCACTCAGGAACAGCTCTGAGCTACTGGACACAGGCAGGAGTCTGGGCTCCCTACAGCCACTCCCTCACACAAGATTGGCAGAAAATAAGCAAAATGAGCTCCAAACAATCCAGAAGATCCAGAGATTTATTTGATCCAGTGGAACATGCAAGTCCCTCTTTGGCTGTATGAAACAGTCTGTGCTCCACACATTTTTCTTCTTTGTGTGACAAGCACCCCTTGGCCCAGGGAGGGGAAGCCAAGAAAATCATCAGTGCTCCAAGAGAGGAGAGCTCTCCTCCAGGGCACAAGTTGGCTCTGAGAGTGGCAACAGATTGTTCACAACATTTTTATGGAGTAAGCAAGGTCAGGCCAGGCCATCTGGAAGTGCCAGTGCTGTCACTCTCGATACACATCCCTGATTTTACACTCTCCCAGCTCCCCATTTACAGCACCACAGATTTTCTTGTTAAAGGCCTCGTCTTGCATGGATGAGGTTTTAGATTCTGGTGTAACAAAGCTTGTGATTGACAGCCTATCCTAGAAATGCCTTAAGAAAAGCTGTTTTTAAGACAAGAATGGCTCTTGACTGAAGCTTCTAACCCTCTTTATGAGCTGCCTGGCAGCTTTTACTTGTGATTTATTTTCCTCAGGGGTTCAGGTGAAGTAGAAAATGCCAAACTCTAGTGGGGTACTTGTAACCGTCATACCAAGAGAGGTACTCTAGTTTATGTCAGCTCTCATCTTCACCCCTTCCATTTCGGAAGTCATGAAAATAGAAAAAATAATCCCAAGCACTATCAGAAACAAACAAAAAAAACCCAAAAAACCCCATGCTTTTTGGTGCTGTTTCATGAATTTCACAACACCCACTGAAGGGATGACAGAAATCTGAAGAGTGGAACTCCTTCTCTTTATCTCGTAACAATCTTGTGCTGAAGGAAGGGAGAAAGATGGCAAGAAAAAATTTTGGACTGAGATTATGGAAGGAAAACTCATAAATACCTACACGTTAAGAAGGTAGGAAGGAAAGTTTTTAAAACAGAGCTAAGGAAATGGAGAATTATAGCACAATTTGCAAGCATTAGTTATTATATCCCAAACATCCTAACTGCTTCATAGGTGTAGGAAAGCAGTATAATGCTGTGCTTCCCATTAATACTTTTTTTTTTGTTTCTACTCTTTATGCTACTGGGAATGAAGTAATAGCAAGAAACTAAATTTCTGATTACAACTAGAAACTGTTCTTGATAAAACTGACAGTTTTGGTTATCGAGATAATTTTGCTGCAGAGAAGAAGGGCTAGCATTGTATGATTGTCAAATTAAATGCTTTGCTTCTCCATTATGAGACTAAAATATGTATGGATTTTTAAGGCTTGTCAGAGACTTAGATATTATAAAATCAGACTTCAAAAAGCTAAATAGTTCAAGCAGCTGCAGATTGCCTCACTCTAACGTACACTTACCAAGTGATAAAAATTACTGAATATATACTATCTCTTCATTCTTATCACATTTAAATAAAAGGCTTTGTGATGGGAAATACAGTCAACTCAGCCACACTCTAATCTTATGTCAGTGATGGAGAAAGCTGCTCTCATAATTTTGATCTAAATACTCTAGGACATCATTCTGCTCCAATAAATTTGGTGTGAGCTTCAGCACCATAACTCAGTGCTCATACAACCAGTGCCAGGTGAAAGGGAAACCCCAGGACTCCTTCTGTGGCTGCCCCACTGGCTTGGAACTAAAGCTTACAACATATCCACAAACATCTATTACTCTTATTTATTTCTATGACTCAAACAAGAAAGGAAGAGCAAAATCAGCTCACAATCTCATTCATCTCATCAGCCAACTTGTTTGCAATATATACTTCTGCACAATAAGGCAGTTTGAAGTTACTACTTTCAAAAAAAAATTCCATAGATGTGATTTACTGGTTCACAATTGACAGTTCTTAGAAACAAAACAACTGAAAGCAACAAACATTACTGGCCAAAAAATACCAAAGAAGCTAACAGCAATCAAGTTATTTACAGATGAAAAGAAGTTTTATCAGACACGACATAAAACACACTAGAAGTCATCTCCAAGACAGAGGAAGGAACCTTTACAAACATCTAAGTCAGTAAAACTAATTAAATGAGATAGATGAGTTCTCAAAAAGCCAGTTAAACATCTGTCAGGGTACAGCACAAGCTGGGGGCATCTGATCAAACCATGAGACTCAGACTGAGGAGCACCTCAAAACCAAAAGAAGAATGACTGTTCTGTCCTCCTTCGTACTGCACTGGAATATACAAAATAAATATTTACTATCTAGACAAAGGTCTGCACTGGGGAAGTGATGCCCCTCAGAATCACAGTGTTCTGTTACCTTGAATATGCTTCAGCCTGCTGACACTCCTGCTATGGCTCTGAATTGTCTCAGGTGGTTCCCAAGATAAGGAAGGCTCACAGGCTCGCAATTTTATTTCCAGACAGAAATTTCTGACTTTCTAAAAATCAGAAATTCAGACTCCTCCAGCAAAAATCAGGCTCACAGTCCAGAAGAAAAAGAACAACCCCAAACCACAGGAAGGACAGTTTTTAACTAAAGAGGCACAGTGTTTAAGTGAACTTACAGGAGGAGTGGATGCTTGGAAAGCTTTTTCTGCCTTCAGAGACCAGGTCTGGATCACCTGTGCAGTGCATTTCAGAGTTCATTACTCCATCTGGAAAGCAGCGGTAAAAGAAATCGGGACGCGGTCTACAAAAAACACCATGGATATTAAAAATAGAGAAGCTGTAGTAACAAATAAACCTCAAAGTGATTATTACATTTACTGCTCATTACACACATGCAGGTTACTCTTGCCTAGAGGGATCAGTTTTGCACAAAGTGTAATGACTCCCAAATTTTCACAGGTCTTGCCAAAACACCCAGCTCAGAACATCCTAAAAACAGAGATCAAAAAAACCAGCCTTGATGCTGTCCCAGTGCATTGAGCAAACCTCTGAGTTTCTCCTGACCCTGCTGTGAGCTGGGCATGTAGCTCTGACTGGTGTCATACTCATCCTGAGCTAAAAACCACATGGAGAAGAAAAGTGAATGATCACAGATTCAGAGACAAGCTGACAGCAAAATACTTGGCTTGGAGTGCAGGAAAAATGAGCTTATTCCTGTCTAAAGAAGAGGGTGTATCCTTAATTATTTTAAAAGCACCCATCAAATAAAAGTGCCAAGTGCCATTACTGTCAGGGCATCAGTTCTGCAGCAGGGAGGGCTCCTCAGAAAACAAACACACATATTACTTCCTCAATGCTGTAAAACATCCCAGCAACAAAAGCAGCACTGGGCTCTATCAAATAGTGTATGAATTCAAGTCAAGTGTGTATTTTTCAGCTGAAATTAGTCAAAACTTTGATAAAGAGACAAAAACTACCTAAAAACATATTTTCCAGGGAGTTTTGTTTGCTGGATTTTTCTGAGCCCTTCATTCAAAATAATGCTTCCCTAAAGAAGTGTTCTGCCTAGGAATCATTTACAGCTTGGCTCCAGGTTTGTTTTGCCATGGATGTCACCTGGACACAGAATATGCTTCTCAAAAAACAGGTTACACAGAGACACAGCTGACTGCTGTTTAACCAGACAAGGGGCACTGGCACCTGAACTCCCCATGCTGTGACTTTCCCTTCCATTGCCAATTTAATGAGCTGGTTTCAGCTCCCACCACTCTTTCCAAGCCCCCTGTGTGTCTCTGGGTGTGCCAGCAAGTGGAACAAACAGCAGAACAGGGGCTGGGATTCCTGCCACAGGGGGATGTCACAACCTGGAGCTGCACAGCACCTGCACCAGCCCAAGAATGGCTCTGGCTCCATAAACTCTCTCTATTTATTGGGATTTGTTGTAGCTGCCAATCTGTCTCCCTTTCTCTCAACCCACTGTTTATAACATGACAGGACTTACCTTCCCACTATTAATTTAATAGTATTTGTGCAGACACCATTCAGAGCTAGAGCCAAGGAAACAGCTACAAAAGAGAATGAACAAACAGAACAATAATAATCTAAGTACCAAGCAATAAGCTGCAGCATTACAGCATTTGATTTACAGATTTAAACCTTTACTGGACTGAACATGGAATAATCTTTTTTTTCAGCCTACTATTTTTCTTATTAGCCAGACTAAGCACAAACCTCAGAGCATCATAATAATCATGACTTACTTTGTTCTTATTTCCCTACCAAAACCAGTTTCCCTACCATGCCATTTGCAGAGGCATAAGTCAAAAAAGGGGGAAAAAGTTAGAGAATTAAGTACTGTGGATTTGCAATTTTTGAGTTTTGCAATTTACCAGGTTAAACACTCATGCTCTTTGTGTCAAGCAGAATTCCTGTACAGACCAATACACAGGATGCACAGACATATCTACACACACATGTGTAGATATATGTATTAAACACTTCACTTTCAGGCTCAAGAATTGCCTTTCCACTAAAACTACAATTGGATAACTTTATTTCTCTTTCAAAAGAATTTGAATGTTTTGTTTAAATATTTCAGTGTCTTCCCTGTATGTTTGCTCCCACGATTAACAAATTTTTCTAATAAAATTGGAGAACAAGAAGGAACTGTCATACTAGGTAAGACTTAATCATCTTTTCTATCTGTGCTATGCCAAGTCCCCAGACTTTCCAAAGAACCTCATCTCAAGCCTGTGGAGATCTTTGCCTTGATTTCACTGCCACTTGGATCCTGTACATACACACATTTTAGATTAAAATTGATTTAATTTTGCAGTCCACACCGTAGCTCCCGCTTACAAACCAGGAGCCAGTGAATTTTATTTCCCATCAGAAAAAAATTTATCAGGCAAATGTCTGATTTCCAGCAGAACATTTACAGTAATATAACTTTGATTATGACAGCCATATGAGCTATTTTCTCCTTGGGCAGATGCTCCATTTCAGCAGCACTCATCCTGTCTCCATAAAACCTTTGCCTGAGGATATTACAGATCATAAAAACATGTTATAGGATCTATTTTTTAAAGATAAAAAAAAAAAAGTTGGACCTGCATCAAAGCAAAAATAAGGGTTTTCTCAGAATATAACAATAGCTGCCAGCAAAAATGAAAGAAGTCAATCCTAGAGACACCCATACTGCTAAAAAACTCTTCCTCTTTAATACCTGTGTTCACAGTGACCACTCAATCCTGTGATCTGTTTTTCCCCTCCATTGTTTTGTCTCAGTTTTTTAATGGAAATTGCATGGGGAAATTTTCCATAAAGTCAAATGCAGATGACCAGCAATGCCACAGCACTACACTCCCCTTCTTAAAAAATAGATCTCCTCTTGAAGACAGGCAGTAAAATTCAATCTTTTTGCTGTGTTTTGTCTTGATTGTTCCTTGTACACCTGACAGAGCTGTGCCTTCACTGGTGCACATTCCTTACAGTGGCAATGCAAGCATCAAGTGACAGCGTGAATGTAGGATGGTAAAAAAAATTCTATTTGCACTGCCGCTGTTTCCTTTAAGAAAGATTCATATTGCCCATCTAAAGTAACATAATCCAGTCAGTGAGAAATTCAGGCACTCCCAGGGGAAGGCTTAAGGGCACCTAAATTAACTCCTCCTTACTCCAGGTGCATTGAATCCCCTTCTTTGTATTAATGGCTATATGAGGGGCAAAGAATTTTCATATCTTTTAAACCTTTTCTGTCCTCCATGCATCATGCTTAAAGAAATCCACCTTTTGGGGTACTCCTGATTATTCTTTATGAACACTCTGTGCCAGATCTCAGCAAATCAGAGGCCAACCACACCTAATGAACCTTCACATCACCAGATACTGAATATTATCAGTGTCCAGGGCACTTGAACAAAAATAAGCCACAAGAAGCTCCACAATTATAGCACAACCTGAACAGAACATCAAGGTTGGTGTTAGTCTGGGTAGCAAGGGGAACACTGGGGAAGCAGGCAACTTTTCTCCTAGATGTTATAGAGGGAATAACAGAAAGCAAAACAGCAAGAAAAAATAAATAATGTCTTTCTAGAACAAAAAAGTGTGAAAGAAAGCGATGGAGAAACTGAGCTTAAGCTCCTTTCCTTCTTGCACAACAGAAAGGGAGGCTCAGAGCTGGCTGTGTGTGTTTTATGAATGAGGAGTTATTTCCACTGAATGGACTTGTCAGCAAAGTATCACTCTAAGACATTTCAGAACTTACAACAAATGACTGGCAGCAGTCAAAACAAAGCTAGGATCATTTCACACTTTTGTGAGAGCAACTAGGGAAGGAATAATCTATGGGAATGCAGCTTTGTCTAAAAAATCTTTTCCAATTACACAGTGCCATTTACATACTATCTAGCTAAGGCAAGGCAGAGCTTTGCTTTGACTTTACTGTGTAAAGGACAATAAATTGAAGTGTGAATTAGCCAGTAAAGCAGAATTTCAGAATTATGCATATTTCAAACATAAGGCCAACAAAAACATTTGCAGTTCTTAGTGCTTCAAGGTATCCCATGGCAGTGAATGTGCTTCAATCAATATTGGTTTCTGGCAATATCTGTGTAAAAAGGATCTGAGCACATGTCACTGTAAGATTTCAAGAGATAGGCACAGCCAGAATTAGCTGGAACAGCTTTAAACTTACCCTCTCCATTGTCCTCTGCTCCAATTTTCTGTCTACAACTGGAATTAGACCTCACCCATAGCACAGCCACTACTGCTCACAGTCCAAGATTAAGTGCACAGCTAATTCCTTTGGCAGTTTGAGATGAAACAACAGCTTCTAATTAGAAAAACTGAGCCAAGAGCATGGGTTTTGCAATGGGTAACAGTAAATTCCAGGGGAAGATGAGAGAAAACAATCAGAGGAGTAATTTCCTACAATAAACAGCTGAGTTGCACAGGACTTCCCAGTCAAAGCCTTAATTTAGAATAGCTGCAAGTATAAATGAGAGGTAAATAACAGATTGGGTATGACAGAAAAAAATATACATCTGAATAGTCTCTCAGATGGACTTGTCTTTGCTGATCAAATTCCAGTCCTTGCTGGCTAGGTTGTGGAATTAAAGCACAGAATCTGAAATGTACAAACACATAAACCCAAGGCTTGTGTGAGATGCCTTGAAACTGCACTGAAAGCTGCTCTAATGGACTGTAATGGAGACAGGTTTTCTTCAAGGCTTGGGCTGCACTGGGAATCAATCTCTGAGAGCTATCACACATTTTCCCACCTTGCAGTGTGACATACATTACCTAGGAAAGCCTCTTTAATTTCGGTCTTGTCTGTTCGACGGATTATTTTCACCACAAAAATGACTGCTAGTGGCGTGAGGAACGAAATTGCCTGTGAGAGATAACAAATACCATGTGTGAGAGCATCAATCCCTTCTCAGCCCAGCTGATTGATAATTAGCTGCAGCCAGCTCCATTTAAACTGAAAGGCTGAATGATCTTTATCAAACTCCTGACCTTAAGCAAAGTGGGATGATTTGTCTTTGCAGCTACAGGGTGACGAGCACATTAATATTCCAATATAGCCCCCAGCTATAATTGATTTGTAATTGCCCAGAGCTGCATTTAAAATGTCAGCTTCTCCAATGAAAAAGTAGCACAATGTCCACAAAATTCATACACTGATCCCTACAGATTTAGGACATTTTTTCCTCAATGTGCATTGCTGAGGAAATGAGGCAGCCCACCCACCCAGGCTCAACAAACAGACTGCAGCACCAGCCTCCTGGCATTTAAAAATGCTCTTTATCTTACTTTTTGTTTTCTTTTCAACTGTCATACTTGAATGCATTGGGAAGATTGTGTCTTTATGATTCTTTTGTTTACAAGTGTTCAGATGTGGAGCAAGCTGCTTTGTTTTGTTCAAACCCAGAAAACAACACCTGAGCATTTACAGGTTTAGTCACTGGTTAAACAAAACCTTATCCTGTAATTGTCAGTGCTGGAGAACAGGAATTCTCCTACAAGGAACCTGAAATACATTTATGCTTCAGTGAACATACTTTATTCTCTTTAAAAAAAGTTAAAATTACTGGTTGAGGTTTGGGGTTTTTGTTTTGGGTTTTTTTTTCTTTTGGTTGGTGTTTTGTTTTTTTTTTTTAGCAAGGCAAAAATTAAGCTGTAAATGGCACAAGGGATGCCAGATCTTAGGTAAGATTATGCTTTCTTTACTGAAGCTGAACTGGGCCTTATTTCTTAAATAGCCCCACTGATTTAAAAACCAGACCAGGCAGATATATTATGGCAAAAGACATGGGACTCAATCTTCTTTTGATACCACAGATTCATCCCAGTCCTCACTTTATGATTTTAGAAACTCTGAGTAGGAAACAACACAAGAGTGCACTGCATTTGTTATTTTGGCTGTGCATCCTGTACCACATTGTCCTCATCTGCAAAATATTATCTAACTCACAGATTAAAACACACAGCTGGAGTCTGTTCCCCTTTTCTACATTTAGGAAGGCAGGCACCAAGTTTTTGTGCAAAAAGAGGAGTCACTTCCACTTAAAATCTCTCCCTAAGTACATGTGAGATTCAAGTTTGGATGCCAGTGGCACGTTACTGCTCCAGAAATATTCACTTCTCTCTATCCTCATCAACAGTTTAATTTCTGCTTTCAGAGACAGATCATGAAATTTAAAGGAAAAAAATGGTTAAAGCAAATCCTAGAGTTTCTAGTTTCATTCTTAAAATAAGGATTGCCACCAGGAAAAACAAAACTAAACAAAAAAAAAGATGAAAAGTATCTGCATTCCAGTACTGAAGAACATGTAGAAATATAGCCAAGGCTGACAGGCTTATAGTGGTGGTTTAATGGAGTCAGAAATCTTTTGAACAAGCAGGAGCAGCAGAAATTATCAACAAAGAATAGCATTCAGGTGGCAGTTTGTTCCAAACCACTTCCCCATCCATCTTCAGAAATCTGGTAAAACTGCAGATTTCCTCATATTTTACAAACGTGAATTTTTGAGGAAGATGAACTACTCCTCTTCGTGGTGTATTGCTGCTCCTTCCACAAAAGCATTAGCTGGAAGGTGCTTTCTATTCTGCAGCAAAATGCACACACAGATTTTGGCTTGTGACAGACTCCTTTTTATTTATTTTGCAAAAAAGTTTCTCTATGGCTCATATCTAAAACAGATTTGGCAACATTCTAATGAGCAATTCTCTCCTCAGATGCATCTCAGCTATGTTTCCTTTTCCAGCAGTGAAATATTCCAGCGTTGCCAGGCTTTTGTGAAACATGGACAAAATCTCTGTCATTTATTATTCATCCTGGCAAGGCAGAGATGTGCTGAAGTTCCAGGGGCTCCCACACACTTCCATTCCTCCAAGGGAAAGCTGGCAGTCACCTGCACTTTCCAAGGAATATCCACTGACAGACAGACAGACAGACAGAGCCGTGCTGTTCTCAGTTTTTGCTGCCCATGCAGAAGTCAGCTGTATCTAATTTGGATAAGCATTCACAACATTTCTCTTGAATTCAAGGCTCTCATAGCAAATAAAATAATCTAGCAATTCATAAAATCTTGGAGATTGCTTTCTGATAAGCCACAGCCAATGTTTCAATATCAGAGTACAGTAGTGGCAACAAATTTTTTCCATAATAAAAACTTGTGATCAATGCTAGAGTCAGATTCTTCTTCTTTTAAATTTAAAAAATAATAAAAGAATATAGAAATTACCTGTGTTTCTTAATTTAAGAAGCTGTTCACTGTTTAAAATCTGAGCCAGAAAGAGAACACAGGCCATACAAATGTTACTGACACAAAGCTCCACTACAAACTTTGCCAAAATCTGGGGCTATGGGAGCAGAGGAATATATTATAATTATAACTCAGAATCGTGCTTCCCAGTGCCTTTTGCCTAGGGAACAAGAGGATGGGCTAATGATTATCCCCACTGGTTTAAAAAATAGTTTCACTACTGCAGCAAAACGCTGTAGAATGATTTACTCTTGGTTCTTGAACTCCTCAGTTTTAAACAGATCAGAGAAACCATGCAGCAAAGTAATGCTGAGCACAAGGAAAAATCACACAATTAAACTCAGTCTTGCCCAGCACAACAATTTAATGTTTGCCTTAGGAGTTATTTTGTTATTTTGTTGTTTGATTTTTGGTTTTGGGGTTTTTTTACACAGCTGTCTTCCATTTCAGGAAAAACATATATATTTTCATCCATCCAGGATGAGAAAGTCCAAAATAGAGCTTCTTCTTCATGCAATATAAACAAAATATTTCTTGTTTATAAAGGCAAATTTAAAAATCAGGGCTTCAGCCTCTGTATTGGAAGGCTGGGATATATGGTCATAGGCAGGAGGCACCTTTAAGTTGTTCCTTAATTAAAAATTTTTAATGACTGAAGAATGAAGTGTTTATGAAAAAAGATAAACCGAAATTCTGCAGCTGATTTTCATTTAATCTGAATTCAAGTTTGAAAAGTAAAACCCTGACCTCACTGAAGGCTCAGGAAAAGACAACTTTGAGGCAGGTGCTGGAAAAAGTGGACTACTACTTTTAGAGCCTGAACTACATAATTTCAAAATTTCAGAATTTCTGAGGTGGTCTGTCTTACTGCACTCTATATAGAGAGATTACTAATCATTAATCAGTGCTAGTGAACGTTATCAAAATTAGGAAGTTTGATAACCAAATTCAGCCATCCAGTCTGCATGTGCTGAGCAGGGAGGAGCCAGAAGAGAAGGGCAGCTCTGGGATCTATTTAGTGTTGGCAGAAGCTAAAACAAAGGTTTTGCCTTTTGGGGAAAAAAAAAAAAAAGATTATTCAGAGTCCAGTATCTCAGTGCCTAACATGGCTAAAACAAATTGGATTTTAAAATTTAAGCACTTAACCTTCTAAGAGCATGGCAAGGTTTTGTCAGGTCACTCAACCAGCTAATTGAAAAAGCTTCTCTGCTCATTTCTCTCCCATCCCTCCCAGCTAACACTGCTTTGAATCCTAAACTGAAAAATCAACATTCATAAATTCAGTCACTGGATAATGCTGCTTTTTAAAGACTTCCCATAATTTGCTACATTTTGGACAACACTGGTTTGGAAAAGATTTGCCTTTAGGGTAAAGGAACGTCCTCCACTTGTGAAATATTTCCTACTGCTTATCAGATGAAAATTTACTGAGTTTAGAGCCACCAAAGGAGCCACAGGCCCTTAGTACTTACAAACATGAGCCGTGTAGGGATATTGTCAGATTGCACCAAAGGATTCTTGTACAGCCAGATCTCCTCTGGCTGGATCACTCGCTGGAATGGATCCAAAAATTCTGTAAAACTGAAAAACACAATGAAAGACACAATTTTTTCCCAATTTTAAGTGATAACCAAAAACCCCCAGAAGGGTTCTGCTCATTTAGAACTTCCCCCAAATTTGACTATGACACAGCATGCATGAATTATCCTTATTAATAAATTGCTACGTTGCTATCCTACCTCACTGCATTTTAGTAATACAAACTTTATAAATGCACCCTTCAGAAAATGGGTTTTACAGGTTTACACCTTTGAAGTTGTTCTACAACTTTATAAAAGTTCCATAAACACTACTGTGGAGAACTTTTTTTTCTTCTGTGGGAAAAGTGTGCAAATAACACTGTGAGATTAAAAAAAGTCATGTACTCATTTATTATCAATTTACATTCATGTAATCCAGTCTTTTACCCTGAAGAAATTATATAACAAATGTAAAATATAAAATAGCTTTCAAATGTCAAGATTCAGACTTTGAAGCATGATGGCTGCATTTGCAGGATCACAAAGCAAAAGAAAGAAGCAGCCCAGAAAATTTCTTCTACTGATGGAAAAGAGAGAAAACTTTAGAGAATGTCTCCAAGAGACTTACTCCTCAAACAGGATGGGCTGTCAAGCTTAAGAAGAATCTGTCTATCAGAAATGTCTAATTCTCTCATTTGACCAAAGCAGTTTTAATTTCATTATTATTATTTCATTATTATATCTATTAGCCCTCTTACAAACCAAAAAATAAACCAAAAAAACCAAAAAAACTCCCCAAACAACAAAAAAACCTAACCAACAAAATAAAACCACTAAAAAACCAAACAAACCCAAAACACCCCAGAAAAACAGAAAAAATCTGCCCAAACACACCAAAAGAACTCATCATTCTGTAATTACGTTATTTTGCAATTAAGAGCCTCAAAATAAAATGTTGAGGTCCCATTGTTCTGAAGAAAGTAATTTGTGTAGGTGTCTTTTGTCATGCACAGAATAAATCAGCAATTGTGATCTTTGGCTGCAGCTGGAAGTTTCAGAAGCTTTTCAATACAACCTAAATGGTCTCACATCATTTAAGCCATGCTCCTTTTTTCCACAGACCCCTTCAGTGCTTTTTAACTTTTCTTGGCTCTGAATTAGTACCAGACAACCTGGGCAGTTCTGGCCTTTGCTTTTCTTCATTTCAGGTCTGGTTTATTATTACTCGAGGGAGGACACAGGCACCACTTTTCTGCAGATGGGTCTCACCTGATAAACCCACAGAGCCAGAACTCAGAGCTGTAACAGCCCAAAGCTTTTTTGCACTGTACATTTCCCAAAGCCAAGGGCTTCAAACCTCTCCAAACCCAGGTCTTACATCAGAAGCAGGCACATCAAGCGACTTTGTAAAGAGAAAAAGCCCAAAGCAATTTGTAGAGAAAAATGAAATTAAAGCACACTCACACACACAGCTCTCCCCAGGGAAGACAAACCTCAAACTGAGCTGGGTCAGCAATCTCCTCACCAGGAGCAAGGCACTGCCACTGCCCATGGCAGGGGCTGGAACCAGGGGACCTTTACAGGAATCTGCCACCCCAAACCTTCTCTGAGCCCCTGGACCTGAGCACACTCAGGCTCCCTCTACTCAACATCCAAAAATCCCAACTGAGCTCTTCTTCCTCTCCTTTCCTCAAGGAAAACAACAACATCTAGGGACCAAAGGAGGTCAAGCACAGCCTTGTCACTTGTCACAGTGTTTATGTTTCCTACACTGGCCTACATGGACAACAAGATTGTTCTGGGAGCTTAAGGATCTGATCTTGCAAGGGCAATATTTAGTGTTATACTCAGCTTCTCCAAACCCAGGCTGAGCCTGCTCTCCCAAGAAGGTGAACTTCAGAAGTGTCAAAACAATTTGTTTCAGTGTTTTCAAAATGAAAACAAAGCTTTTATTAAGTTTAAAAGACAATGGCTTGTGCAAGACATGAAAATAGGAAACATTTCTAAAGAAGAACAGTTCCAGGTAATACATAACCCATACGAAAAATTAATTTTAAAGTTTTCAACGAGGGAAATAAAGATCGGCTCCTAGACAATGCAAGCAGGTTTGATTCCAAATTTCAACTAAGAGAGAGTCCTAAAGAATATTATTTGAGGCATTTCTGATAACTGCAGAGAGCAAACCACACACAAACATCTGTGCTTCAAGGTGATCACAACACATCATTGCACCAGGGCACTTTTGGAAAATTTGTCACATTGCACCAGAAATGTAATTAATTTGATGTTAAAACATTTGACATCATGAACAAATGCCAACAGAGTTAAAGGTTTGGAGCTCTTCTTGATCTTCTGTTTCCTGGCCTTTGTGATGTAATAAAGCTAAAATTATTGTTGTTTAAATCTGAGGAATTAAAAAAAAAATCAAATTCAGTTCTCACAGGAGACATGCTAGGACACTGCAGATGCATACTGTCAGAAGATTTAATGCCTTTAAGAGCAAAATAAGATGTGCTAAAGAGATGAAAATGTAATAAATAACATAAATAGTATCTGATTTCAGATGAGGACTGATTTTTTGATTAATATATACTCATTCGTACTTATATAAAGAATGAGTAATTTCAACAAATCCATCAATGACTGTAATTATTATTATTTTATGGAACAGCAGCAGTTTAGTATCCACTATATATTAAATCTGATTAGGTTCTCATTTATTTGACTTGTGTTCTGAATATCTTCCCAAAACTGTCTTCAAATTTAGTGCAAAGTAATGCAAAAAAAACCCCCAAAAACCAAAAAAAAAATAGACAAATAAGTTTTCTGGACAAAATAATTTCAAAGTCACTGTTGAAGCAGAAAAAAATAGCTGCAGAAGGCAGCAGATGTCTCTGTGAACAAGACAGAAATAGAAAGTAAACAGTTAAAGGAAGGAGACTATAAAAAAAGGAATAACTTTTTTTTATCTTCCCAAAGAACTCAACTGCTAATTAAATTTTTATGCCAAGACTCATAAGAGAACAATTCTCTTCTTTTTTGAAGCATCACCAATGGGTGAGTGGATATGAGATTTCACTAGCTTGAAGGCAATTCCCTTTGTACTCTATTAAACAATCATGAGGACATACTGGTGTCTAAGCTGCCTGACACTTGGTGATTTATGTTCCTTTGTCCCAACCAAAAGTACAGTCTATCACTGTTCATAAGCCAGCACAGGCTTGTTTAAAGGACTAGGTGCAATGAGAAATGAATGCAGTCCTTGGACAAAGAAAACTGGTTTTGATCCTTTGGTGTTATGGCCCAAAGTACAACCTCAGCCAGGGAAGGGTCCCCTGGCAGCAGGAGGGCAAAAAAGCTCCCTTTGTTTTAGTACAGAGAAATTTAGCCTTAGCTTTTTGGCCTTTTTCTTCATTTTTACATATTCACCCAAAGCAAGATTTCCAGCACTTCAGCCTGATGACGTGTCTTCAAGGCATAAAAAGGTTTCCATTAACTTCGAGAGCCTCGAACTGTGACTTTCAAAGCAGCCCAAGGGAAAGAGGAGCCCAAATTCCATTAAAAACATCAGTGAGCAACAGGTGCCTCAGTCCCTGGGGTTGCTTTGGCCATGCCAGCACTGCTGCTTTTGCTCCACACTGAGTAGAAATGCTGTTCTTTTCCAAGGTCTTCGAGGTACATTAACCTCATTTCCATTTCACAGCGTGCAGCCCTTTAGGATCATTTCGTGCCAGCACCACATCACAGCCAGAGCCAGGTAACAGCACACTAAAAGCAGTTTTGTGATGATATGGACTAATAACTTGGGGTTATCTTTTTATGAAACCATGCACTGATAGTGAAGGAATCAGAGCATAAATATCCTCACTGAGGTTTAGACCTGAGCTTCCACAGTGGTTTTCACCTCCCAGAAGCAGCAGCAGGATATTATTTGGCATCTCACCTTGCTGTTCCACCACTGCCTGGCATCAGCTGCATGAATCACACAGCAAGGTTTGAATTTTTAAATTTAGCTGAGCATTAGCTAAAGGGTGGTTGGTTGGTTAGTTGGCAAAAGAGGGGGAAAATTTGGGAATTTTGCCTTTTTCTCTCACAAAGAAATCTTGTCCCAAATACCAAGTGACAATAACTGAGAGGACAGAGAATACACATGGGATGGCACCAAGAGAGAATGAACAGGAAGGAACTTGTGATTGCAACACCCAGACTTTCATCCCAGACACCTGATGAATGATTCTCCTCTTTTCTAAGCTTCTTCTATTGATAAGCAGATTTTATCCTCAAATGGCTCTGTCTGCATGTCCCCATTGGGGCAAACAACAAAAAGATAGCAGATGTTCATCAACTTCTCTTATAAATCTCCTCTGGGGGCCTGTGGAGAAAAAATTTGGCTCTGACCACCATTCCCTGCCTGCAGAACTGTGTGTGAGCAAACCCTGCTGCCCCTCCCAAAACCACAGGTTAAGTGTGGTTGAGCTGTTGGAACTCCATTCGGCATGTTTTTACATGGATATTTCCTCTAGTATTCCCCAAACTGGGTCTCAAAGCTGGGAGTAAAAGCTTGTCTGGTGTACCTGCCATGTTAAATTGTGCAATCAATTACTCTGCAAGGTCGTGAGCGGTGTCAGTGGTGCTGAAGTTGGTAAAAGTTGGCCTAATTGCAGAGTATGTGAACAGTTCCTAACTCAGGATTTGCTTCAGGGGCTTCCTACAAGTGATCTAAAGGAGAAAGAGCCCAGAGTTTGCATGAGCTGGGTGCATTGAACACTGTTCACATCACCTTGGCTCACATTTGAATCCAAGACTTCAATCTACCCTTTCTGAAACACACCAACAGTGGGGAAAGCATTCATGTCATGTTATTTGATGTACCTGGAGAGAATAACTTATTCTCAAAGCCATGAGAAAACCTAGGTTTATTTAGTTTCTACAGATAATACTATGGGAAAAAAAAAAACAAACTCCATAACTTCTTGAAGGTCTTTTTACAAATTCCTGCAAAAACAGACAAAATGTGAAAAGCTTGAAATGTTCTGTGGCTGGCATGTAAAATTAACAAAACTGAAGGAGAGGGGATAGTGATGAGGGGAGATAAGAAGCAATGCCTGTGGTTTATCACCATGATCCTGCTCTCCATGGAGCTGGAGCAATTCAGACTCTGAAATGCTGCTGTCTGTGTGTATCAGCACGATGAGATAGCTTTGTGTCAGCTCAGAGGTTAGCACAAGCAAAGAGATCTGAGCCATTTAATATCTAAAGTAATTTGGGAAATCCACAGCTCCTCAGCTATCAAGAAGGGTTACAATATATATGGCCATCAATTACAAATGATGAGCAAGGAAGAAGCTGGCATGAATTAAAAATACAACTTCAATAATAGAAACTCTACTTTGATAGAAAATTCCCTGTAGTTAAGGCACAACACTGTAAGAGATTTGATGTTTCCTAACATGGTTTTACAAAGCAAGGTAGGAAACCATTCCAGTATCGGTATCAGAGCAAATCTGAATTCTGCAGTTTGTTTAATAGCTGGACTGGTACCTACACATGCCAAGTATGCACTGCTGACAAACACCCAGCAACAGCTTTAACTTCTCCATAGAACTCAAAAGGAAAGAGTTAATTTTAAATATATATCTGAATTTATATTGCAATAGGTACTGAATGCAAAAGAAGTGTTCCCATCAGAACAGGCCTAATGTTTTATTGGTTCTTCATGGACTTTTATGGAAATGTGTTACTGTAAATGTCATTTTTTAACTGCACTGAAACCAGTTAAGTACTGTACACTCAGACTGACACAGAAACACCAGTATCAATACATTATCCCTTTTTAACAGCTAAAAACGTTTTATTTCTCAGTACAATGCCATGCAGTGTATACACCTGCTATTTCTGATTAACAATTTGAAATCCCCATATAGGGCTTTCTGGGACTGATAAAGTCAAAGGGCACAGGCAATATTTTTGGGGTTTTTATTTAATGTCACTAGCAAGTAAAGGACTGGCTCTGGAGGGTAGCTTTGGCTTCAGATGAGTCAGTATGACTTGATGGAAAATATTTCTGAATACTTTAAATTAGCTAGCAATAGCAGTGTGACATTTAATTAGCACATATGCCTCCATTAGCCCTTCAGATATATAAGAAATCATTTTGATTAAGAAAAGATTGAAAATAAATTCTGATGTGGTTTTAAAATACACACTATTACCACAGCTCTCATATTTCCCTGAAGTGCTAAAAAAGGAGAGTTTCCAGTATTTTCCTTCAGCTTTACTGATAGGTTTCCTAGATTTGCCTCACATATCCACTGATTTTACAGATTTATATCAGAGTATAACTTCTTCCAAAGATGAATGGCCACACCCTGTGCTCTCCTCCCTGCAGCCAACACTGCACCCAGCAAGGAGGCAACAGCTGTGGAGCCTGGGCTCACTTAAAAGCTCAGATCTCGAACTAAAAACAATACAGACTCACAACAGGAGTCCTGCAGCTTATGGAATCACATATAAATGAGATATATACTTAGAATACCTAACATGAAAGAGCAAACTAACAATCATTTCACAGTGCTGAAAAAGAAAGAACAGCCTGGAGTGGAGTTTTAGAACCTAATGTTGGTTTTCTTTGCACTTGAAATATATTGTCCCTGTTTTCTCAGCCCCTGGCATTTGAACTCTCTCTAAGTAAAGAATTTCTTTCCTGTGACACAGAGGAAAGGGAAAGGATTATCTGAGCATGCATGAACAAGAACAAGAGGTCAACATAGCTAGGATATTGTTCTAGTGCACCTGAAAGATTCCAAAAACTTCCAGTCCCTGCATTCTCCTTGTTAGGGGCTGAGCCTTTGATAGCAAGTAGAGCTAAATATTACTAAGCATCATTATTGCCACAGTAAATCCAGAAAACCTCTATTCCATGGGAATAAAATGGTTTTCCAGGCCTTAAAGTACTTAATTAGCTCAATACAGCATTTTCACCATCATATCTTCCTCACAGAGGTGGAATATTTGGAAATGAGCCAAGTGAAAGGAAGGACTTGGTTTTATTTTTTACAACTTTGCTTGACCTAATATTGAAAGTGATCCTTGAAGCTTTGCTTTCTGATCAGCAGAGTATAAAATAAACCATTCTGAAATAAAAACAACTTTGTTTGGCATTTAGCTGCTCCTGGGGTGAGAGTCCTTCAGTCCTTGTGATCCCTGCTCACATGGAGCAGTGCTGCCCTTGGAAAACAAGGCAAGGAGGTCAGAGCTGCTGCTTATTGTGTCAAGGTGCAACTCCTCAGGCCATCCAGAAATGCACCAAAAATAATCAACAGTGGTAGTTTTACAGAAATAAACAATATCAGAGAAGTAAAAATTATTGGCTCCTGCTTTCATTGTATTATCTCTCATTTTATTTACAAAAAAAATTATTGATGGTATTAGTTGTTGCCTCTATCCTGTATTTTTATTAAATATACTTATGATTATGATTATTATGATTATATTTCACAAAAGCCATTTTAATGTGTGTTTGGGGAGGAGAAAGTAGAGGGAAACAAAATAATGAGTTCTGCAGCCATTACAAGTGTCAAAGCTGGCAGCTGTATATTATCCTAAAGTGAAAAACAGAATTCATATTACAGGCTTAAATTAACTAAGCACAAGTCTGAATAATGAACCCAAACACACTGCAGACAGTCAGAATTTTCCTCTTGATGTTTTTAATGCTTATTTTGATTACATCTCAAACTGTTTTCAGTCAAACTCTCCACAGTTCCCTGCACAACCACACAGCTTCACAGAAAATTGATGGAGCTGAGTCTGGTAAAGTTGCTTTTTTTTTTTTTTTAATGTCTGCATGTCACACACTATTGATTATGCTTGGACTTGAAATGAAAGTTGGAGTGAAGTCACAACCATGCTGAGTTTCACTCTGTGACAAAAGCTCCCCCTCTCAGTTCTCTCTGTGCCTCCCTCACTCCTCCTCATAATGATATTCCCAATAAAATCCAACTATATTAAAATCACTCAATCCAAAACCACTTGTGTGTGAACTACATGTTCCAGAGTATTAGTAATGATTAAAAAAATAATAATACTGAGAGAAGAAGATCTAGTAATGGGGAACATCACTTTTTGCATTTTGTAGCACTCACTGAGGTGCAATAGCAATAGTTACATTCCTGGAAAGCACCTCGAGATGAACACAATTATTATGGTGTTATTAATCTCTGAGGGCTGTGAGAGCACAGACAGGCTGTTAGATCTCTTCTCCCATCAGTGAGAATTGGCAGCTAATGAAAATAGTTTTTTCTGTCAGGTGACACTCCCCTCTGCTGCTCTGCCTTTGCAAGGCTTCCCAACGCTTGGCAGGGAGCCACAAACCCTTCAGAGTGGAACACTTCTGTGCCAGCTTTGCACCTCCATCAGACAGGCTAAACAAGTAGTAAAACTTCTCACCCAGTAAAGGCTAAAACGCCAGATTTCAGAGTAAAACACTGCACCCAAGCTAGGGTTTCATTTTTCCCACAATCTGCTTAATGCAGAATATTTAGCACACAAACTTCAGCAAGGCACTGCCCTGCAGAAGGGGCCATCAGCTTCTGTTCAGTGTTTGCTGAAGTATTCTCCAAGTAATTTCAAACTGGTATCTCTGTTTCCTTTCCCACCCATCAAGATGAGTCAAAAATCTCTTACAAGAAATTTCCCACGCTCTGGGGCACTCCCAGCCAGTGTAAAGCTCACTCCACTCTGTGCCAGCTTACAGGACCAGCCAGTGTCTCCTGACAGCACAGCAAAACCTGATGTAAAATACTCCTAAAACACTTCAGTGTAACCTGCATTTTAAAACTTCCATGGGTGGGGACTCTACCTGTCCTTGGGCACTCTATCACAGTTAAAGTCCTTAACTTCCCTACACTCAACATTAAGTTTCCTTTGCTACAGATTCCAAAATCTTTCCTTTCTGTCTAATTCCCAGAGGATGTGAAGAGCAGCTTGTTGTCTCCATACACCTTTAGGGAGCTGTTTACCTGTGAAGATCTCTGCCATGCCTCCTCAAATCTTCAGATTAAACAACTGAATTATCTCTACCTCTTTCAGAAAAAAAAAAAAAAAAAAAAAAAAAAAAAAAAAAAAGAGAAAGAAAGATGTTTTGTATACCTCTCTTAAAATCTTCCTCACTCCTCCCCTGAACTCTCTGGAATTCACCTGAATAATTAATCTCAATCAGCTACTTACTATGAAAACACCAGTTGTTACCCTGTTACCCACCCTACAGTAAAACAATTTCCACTTATTGCATTCCTATGCAATTTTAATTCAAACTCGGTGGTATTTTAACACAGAAAATGTTTAGCCATTCAGATGGTAAAACTAGAAGTGTTTTGTAATGCAGAGAAACAAACAAATACAGATGAATAGTGACTGCAGCAATCTGATTTAAAATTAATTTTAAAAATCCCAATCTAGTTTTCTGCAGAATCATATCAATCAATCAATCACAGAGTTTTTTACGTATCAATGACTTGTGTCCAGTGATGACAAATTTAACATTTATAGGCAAGGGAAAATGTGAACGGAAGGTACTTTAAAATCCACGTAGTAATGAAAATCTTCAAGTGCTAGAACTGATGACAACTTTGTCTCTTCCATGCAGAAAATGCAATTGGATCAACTGCAGAGCAGCTGTTCTGACCCAGAGACAAGTGAAGCTTTCCTTACCCATGCAAGCCTAAGTCCCTGCTGCTCATTAGTGGATCACAACCAATACTTTAATTAGGGACGTAAGTGTTGCCTTTAGCTTTCTGTCCTTGCCAATACCGATGTAGCACTCAGGCATCCCCTGTTCAGTACCAGCACAATCCTTACTACACCAAAAAGTTACAAGACACACTAAATATTATCCTTAATTCATTTTTAGCATCAATAATTCTGCCAGCCATTTCCAAGTACTGGCTTTTCAAAGTCACTGAAAGATTGGGAAACCATAAAGATCTTGATTTACTGTGCCAGATATGAGTACATTCTCAGCAGTAAGAATATAATTTTTATTAAATTCTTTCCCAAAAGAATCAGGGTTGTGCTCTATCTTGACTGTGCTTAGATCAAAGTATAAAAATCAATTTATTAAAGAAAAATTTGCCCCCAGGAACCCTATCAGTAGCATTCTCACTCTAAAGCATCCTCAATCAGGCTAGAAGCAAATAAACATGAAGTGCCAAAGCCTGTGAGTAAATGGGATTCAACAAGAAGATTCAACAAGAGACACAAAGTCACCATTTACTCCTCAAAATATCTGGAGCAGATGCTTTGGCATTTACAATAACATCCTCTTTTAGCATGTATTCAGCTGTGAATCCTATCCTATTAGCAGGACAATTCGAATTCCTGCCATTAAATCCCCTTCCCTCTTCCCATCCTTTCACTCCCTCTTTCCCCCAGACTGAGGGAAGACAAATGAAAAAACTCAGTTCCACAACCTAGAAGTATTGATACAACAGTCTGTAAAAACAGTCTGTCCTTTGCACAGAGCCTGCACAAGATGACAGGTAGGTACAATTTCTCCTGAATAACTGTTACCAAAGCCAGTAAAACTCTACCCTAGTCCAATAAATAAAATACAAAAACAATGGAATCTAAAGTTCCAGCTAACTGAAACACCAAGTAGCTGAACAGCAGGATGACACTGAGTGGATGCTGCTGCATCACTCCCCTCCTCAGCAGGATGGGGGAGAGAAAATGCAGTGAAAGGCACCTGGGTGGAGGCAAAAACAGGCAGAGATCACTCAGCAGTTACTGTCACGGGCAAAACAGATGCAACTGAGGAAAAATAATCACAGTAGGAAAACGAGAAAATAAAATCTAAGCTTAAAACAACTTTCCCACCCTTCTCCCCAGGCTTAATGTGTAATTTTTTCTCCCTCCCCCCCTGCAGTGGTACAGGGAATGGGGAATGCAGACTGAGATCAGATCATCACAGTCCCCCTGCCATCAAAACCTGCCCATCAGACCCAATACAGTTCCCTGTGAGCTCCCTGGTAATTCACACACATCAGGACAGGCACATGGTCATTTTGTTCTGTGCCTCATATGACACTGGGTATAATTGGTATTTAGGGCCTTCTGTTTTCACAGTAACCTGTCAAGGACACAGTGCCAGCAAAGTTAAAATTCAGGTTACTTTGTGGCATATCAGGGAGTTACACGAGCTCCATGTCATTCTAGCTCTCCCATCACTTCAAAGGTGTGACCCACTCTTCTGAGCACTGGAACCAGTCTGTTGCTCAATATGCAACCTTTGATAGATGTTCTCAGATCCTAAGCACCAGAAAAGCTCTTTTCTGCAGCAGATCTTTCCCTTAACTCTTCATTAATCCTAATCAGAGAATTAGACTTCAACCTGCACCACAAAACAAATCTTTCCCTCTCTTTAATGACATGTAAATTACAGTTTTCAATGATACACTTATTTTAAGCAGGTTAGCAAAAATGATGTTGATGTTCTCATTTCCTATTATCATTACTATTTGTGAAACCAACGCTGAAAAAGCTCCAAGAATGTTCAATGTGTTTGGCTACCTCATGGCAAAGAACTTGTCAATTAACTGAAGGATTAGGGTGAGAAAAAGGACTGCCCTTGTTTTCTGGATGAGAAATTAGGGTACACAGAAATGAAGTACAAGACTGTGAGGATCAGAAGCCAAAAATCAGGTTCCAAAAGTCAGAATTATGGGGTATCCAAATGGAGAACAGAGGACATAAAACCACCGAGAAGTGGCTAAATACCTACTTTGAAACATTCAACTAGAGAACCAAGGCTAAAAAGGTGCTCTGAATTCTTGGTCCAACTGATTTGTGTAAATTTACAGCATTTGAGTCAAAATGAGAAAATTAATCTTAATGTCTCAGTGTGGTGATTTCTTCTCAATACCATCTTGCTTTTGCTACCTACAGTCACAATTGTCAGCTCAGTCTATCCCCCAAAAATCCCATCCACATGAGAGAGAAAAGGCAAACACAGTCTGGAGAAGAGCAATGCAGAAGTGCAGCACTGTAGAATTTCCTCGGGTAATTGATTTTCTGTCTGTGTTAACAAGACAACACACAGTATCATTTATAAAGGCAACATATGCAGGATATCCAGAAGACAACATCCCCTGACAAAGAAAGCTACTTGAAAGAGCTCTGCACTCCAAATTATTTCATGCATATTCATAACTTGATTAAAATATTAATACTGCAAACTTGTAAGAAACACAACACGCACAGAAACAGCTTTTATTTACTTACAGCAGACACTGAACATGGCACACACACAAAGGATGTCAGCATTAGTCAGTGCTGTAAACTCAAACGTGTGCAATATATATCTGTATATTAGCCTGCAGATAAACATTTATTCCCAAGGGAGGCTGCTAATGAGACTGTGCTGTGGGGAAGATATCCAATTACTCCAAACGACATTTATATTTTAATCACATCACATGCACTGAAGAGCTCGAGGTTTGATGAAGCAATCCTTGAAAGACTTTGCCTTTTTAATCAATTAGCTCTCTAAACATCAGTGACGTGCTGTTGACAAGTCCTTGGGTTAAATACACAGCAGCACACACAAATCCTCTCTCCCTGCCAAGAGGCAATAGTGTGGTCTTCTAAAACTTCTGAAACAGGTGCAAAAAGTTTTCCTCATAGAAGACACCTAAAACAGAACACTAAGAAATAAAGATGCCCCTCAGGCTCACTCTGAGCTACCACTCAGTGAATTCATTTTAGGACAGAGAAAAAACTCTGTTTTAAGGGCATCACTCCTGTGTAAAACCGTCAGACTTGCACACAAATCCCTTTATAATTGGCTTATCTGAATAAAACCAAGTCAGTCAAAACAAATTGCTTTCTTCAAGCAACCTGTAAGTGACAAATGCCACTGCTCACATGAAGATGGAAGTCTGGTCATTTTTAACATGTTTTAGCATTAATCAGGCATTTTAAGATGCTCCAAGTCATAGAAATAATTACAAAAAGGAAGAAAAACAGAGCTGCAGAACCCTAATTCAATCATTCTTCAAATTAGCACGGGATTTTTCCTGTAAACAGAGTACATCCTCATGGCTGTTATATTAAATAATGGACCATTTCTACTTCTGAGACCTTACATGAAAAACCTCACTCAAAAAAATAAAACTCAGGTCTGCACTCACAGATATTGCTTAATAAGTAAAAACCTAAACAAAAATGTGAAATGGGAATTGATCAAAGTCACGATTTGCCTGGAAAAGGTTTGAAACTTCATCATGAAATAGTCAAAGTATAGCCCGACAATTTTCTTCACCTTGGAATTAACAAACCACCCATGTTCCATCAGATCAGTTCAGCCCAATCAAAAGGTGCAAGGATACATATTTTGAAAGCTAAAAATTAATTTGATAGTTTAGAAACAGGGAGAAACTGGAGCAGAAGTAGTACTATCCTTGCAGTTTGTAACTTGCAGCCTGAGAGCTATTTTGCTGAAGGTACTCAAAGAATACCTATTTAACTTTGCAGTAAAGGGTGTATTTAGGTTTTATTTTACTTCAACTGCTTGTTTTTGGGTTTTGACTCTTTGTTGTTTGGAGTTTGAGTTTGTTGACTTTTTTTTTTTTTTTAACTCCAACTTCTCAATTTCAGGCAGGCACAGTCCTTCTAATAAATCTCTTCTAACTAATCCCTCCTTCAATACCACTAAATCCTGAGGGCTAAAACACCCTTTAGCACAGATCTCTGTAAAGGCAGAGAAGCTTGAGTTGCTAAATTTCAATGCCTAATCTGGTCTTTAATTGCTAAGTGAGCTCTCAGCAATTGCCACGAACACAACACCTAGAACTGAGTCAGTTGTTATCATTATCCTCCCTAAATGGCTGCTGAATTCAACCAAATCAATACTCAACTACCAAAAATGTGCATTGCTTCTAAGGCTGCCCATCTGCAGGATAGAAGAGATCTTATATAACAAGTTTAAGTTTCTGCCTTTGATGGAATGACTGACGTTGATAATTATGGCAACTGGAGGGAAAAAAAATTGCCAGTCTTAAACATAGAAAACATGGTTGTTCTTGATCTAAAATGCATTCAAATTGGCAATACATTCAATTTCAGCAATCATCAACAGAAGTTTTCACACCTCCATTTTTATGAAATGACATTTATTACAAGCAAAGCCCCAACATGGAATATGCACCTTTTTCTTTTGCATTCTATGGTACAAAATGTGCCAGTCTATTGCTGTGAGTGATATGAACTGTTAAGTTGAAGCTCAGACCTGGGAGGCACAGATGGTTCAGAGCTCTCAAGTAGCTGTGGAGCCATTACCTTCAAGGTCAGGCTTCTGACACTACAAGGACTGGTAATGACACAAAGCCATCAAGACCTTTTCAGAAAGCTCTTTCTCTTCTGTCCAGTTCCTCATTTCCTGGCACTCACCACAGAGATGAGCTCAGACCCAGCCTTAGCTCATTTCTGCTAATGGCATTCCTTTCCAAGGGAGGTGGAACCTGTACAGCCTTTTCCATTCCTAGAAATCTCTACTGCAGCAGAGCTCAAGTTGCTGCTGCCTGGGTTCCAGTCCCAGGGCTTCCAAATTCACCAGGGAATGTTCACTCCCAAAAAGATATTCCACTGAACTCAGTTCTCCATAAAAATCTTTGCACCTGTTGTCTATCAAACCACAGGAAACACAGTGTTTAAACCTCTGCAACATAAAAGTTTCAAAATGTGAGTAATTGCCCTTTAGAAAACTGAGAGAACTATTGAATACTATTGCAATAGCAAAAGATTGCTTCTGTGCTAATATTATCTGAATAGAAAAGCTCTTCTTTCGGTCTACTTAGAGATTGTATTCTTGCAACCATTACCAGCAAATAAAGTGCAGTTCTTCATGTAACTAAACACTGGCCTGAATTTGGAACACTATCATGCCCAGTACTTTCAGATGTCAATGAAGGCTCTGAATGACCTATTGAAATATCAGAATTATTCCCCAGAATCCCAATGAGGCAGGAGCTGAGCTGCATGAAAACGTGAGAAATTCTTCCATAGTCATTTGCCATTTTGGTGACTCTACCAAGAGCTTTTCTGTTATCTACCCCTCCTCAGAGGATTTTGGAACCACAGCCTAAAGAGTCGTGAAAATGTTGGTATCTTTTTAGAGAGGAAATAAAGGCAGAAGATAAGCACAACCAAGAAATGACAAATTATGATGGCTCATGATTTACATATCATAGTAATAAGCTACATGAAGAGATCTCCTACAGGGGTGGTGTAGGTGATGAATTACACACAGTCATAAAGAAGAGGAAGGTTCTGATATAGCATCAGCTTCTGAGGTCTTTGCACACCCTGTAACTCCATGTATTCCAGAAGGGAGTTCTGTTGACAGGAACGGGTCTGCTTTGAAAGTGAGATGCAACTGAACTGACAGATATCAAAGGCACCTCACAGGGTTTTGTTGCAAATCAAAGATTTGCATCAATATTCAAGAGCACCGAGGATAAAATCAAACACCAGTAAATTGGACAAGTTATTAATTAAGGGGTTCAGAAAGGACTTATCAAAGCATTCAGTTTCACCAGGTCCAAGTCAATACCACAGCTTAACAGATGTCCTATACTGCCTGCACCTGTGACAGCATCCATCCTCAGGAAAACAAATGAGCAAACAGCAAAGTCTGGTCCCCGGTTCTGTGATACTCCTGAGAGACCACAAAGACACAGAACACTCATCTTTAAACATTAAACAGTGGAAATGCAAACTTATTTAGAGTGGAACTTTTCATTGTTCAAATGCATGCAGAACACAAACTGCACAAAAAGAGGGCTGAAATACACAAAGCAAAATAATGCCTAAGTGCTTTCTTCTAAAAAAAAGGCTAAGAGAAAGAATGGTCCTGCAGCGACAGCTGCACATCTCTCAACAACCAGATTTTCATGACTTTCCTCCCTGCCCAACAGAGTACGGAGAAGCTTCCCAAACCCGCTGTCACACGTTCCAGCTGAGCTCCGGCCCCGGGGCTCCCGCTGCTGCCAGACCCAGCTGCTGAGGCGCAGTCACAGCCCCGCCAGGTGAGACTTCACCCCCCAAATACAACTGGTCCAACGAAACCACCAGCGCCTCTGAGGTTGCATTGCTTTGGCTGCTCGCTTTCTGCACACTTCTCTCACAAACAGCAGCTTGTCCAAGAAAAATTCCACTGAGCTCTTCTGCAAAACCCCACGGCTGCGAGAGTTCCCTCAAAGACTCACCTCGGGGAAATAAATATTCCACCCCCGAGCATCCCGGAGAGGGGATCGGCAGCAGCTGCCGCTCGCTCGGGCATCCCGAGGGGGCTTCCCCGGCGGGGTCCACTGAGCGCCGGAGCCCACGGGGCGAGCCCCGCAGCTCCTTCCTGGAGCTCCATCCCGCACCTCCATCCCGCGGATCCATCCCGCTGCTCCATCCCG
>VXBI01001933.1:274355-286295 GCA_013397375.1 Toxostoma redivivum
CGGCGCTGCCGAGCGGAGCCGCAGCCGGAGCCGGGGCTCAGCCCGGTCCGTCCCGCCCACCCCTCGGGCCCCGCCGGTACCGGGATGCTGTCCCCGCCTAGCGCGGGCGAGGGGCACGATGAGAGCGCTTTTTCTGCCCCATTTATCCTTCCCTGGAGGGCCATGAACGCATCGGTGCGAGGGGCTGACATCCCCAGGCACCGCCGGATTGCAGCTCCGGCCGCGGGCTGGCGTTCCGATGTTCGTCTCTGGCTCCTAATGAAGCCCTGCACTTGGAAAAGATGGAGAAAAAAGTAATGAATGGGGCCGGCGGGAGGAAGCATCACCGCACACGGACAGCATCGGGTGTTCATAAAGACTTTGCCTGTTTTGCCAAGGGCAATCACGCACCAGACCTCCCGTGCTGCCCCATTCGCTTTGTTCTTGGCATAAAGGGTTAACAGCCTTTGAACACCTTCTATCGGGTGTATTTATATAACAGCTTTTCACCTGCTCGCACATCCGTGCCATTTTAAACCCCACTCCTCGTTGTTGATCAGATAACCCAGCGTGTCACCTCGATATCCCTTGGTCGGATTCTGCATAATATGTGATATTATAGCCTAAAGATGGCATTAATTCAGTGCCTGTTTATTCCCAGAGATGAGCTTAGCTAAATATGCAGAGGTTGTAGTTCTATGGGACTCCAAATCGCTGGGATGGGAGAAAGGCAGCAAAACAACCAATGACTTGCTTTACTCCTGTTATTCCTCCAGTCCCTCCACCATTCCTCTCAATGGCATTCTCTGAGCTGCCCAAATCCTTGTATTACCTTAGTCTACTTTTGCACAGCGTTCATTTAACTTCCTTTAGCTTCCTAAGCATGGAGAGACTCCTGAACATCTTTAGTGTAAGAGAGTTTCAGCCTTAAGTCATGAAATGCAGCAAACTAATTCACATTTAAATGTATTTAATTATCTCATTTCTTGGGGTGTTTGGAGGGGCATGTCCTTCAGGAAAGTGTTCATAGCTATTACCCCTGCACACAGCTACAAAACAGCCATCAGGACTGCAGTAGGAATCCAATCCACTTTACTACATTATTATTGCTGGAGAATTAATGCCAGAGAGACTTTGTTAAACCTATCTGCTAATATATGCACAGTGCATTAAAGGGAAGCCTTGAACTCTGAATTAACTACTAAGCAGTAAAACTTTTATTGACCATGTTTGTGGAACAGAGACATAAGATCCTGTACTAAACTCATCCACAGTGAGTGCTAAATGTGTTTCAAGGAGTATAACTGAAACCCAGAAAACCCAGATGTGTGACTGGCATTGGAGAGAACACTAAAAACCTTACTTAAAAGAGATCTTTCTCCTTTGTACACCTTATTTCATTAATTTTCAGACAAAGCTCATTCAACTACTTATAGTCTGGATTCTAAAAAATGTGATTTGCTCTCAGGAATCAAAGTTGAATTGTGAAACCTCCACATTAAACTGGTGGTAAAGGACACGTCACCTTCCTTTGGGGACACTTAGTTGGTCTTCTGTTGTCAAATACTTGTACTTCCTCTGGTTTGTGCCCCCAATGACTGAATGTGTACCTACACTTGATAGGTATGCACTGGAATGATCTTTGCTTTTATTAGTAGAAATAGCCTCATAATTTGTGTGGATCAAGCCAGTCATGAAGCAAGGATTTCTAGCTCCAAATGAAACAAGATTTGTCCTGCTGCAGGGATCTGCTTGTAGTGTTCTGGCTCTCCAACATGTATCAGCTGATGGTGATTTATGAAATATAAATACTTCAGACTGGTTTTTTGTTTTTTTTTTTTAAACTAGACCCAGCTTGCAGCTGGCTGCTGAACAAAACTTGCTTTGACTTTTAAACTGAATATGAGCTGTAGTGGTAAACAGCAAGAAAACCATTTTAGGCTACATTGTGGAATTAAGCTACAACCCAGCAGGAGGTACAGCACATTCTTAGAGCAAACCAGAGTGACTCTGGGAACTTCCCAGTTTTTATTCATCCCATCCCTACAGCAGGCACAGCAGGTGCCCTCAATGCTATTTATGTTTTTAAGAGTGACTGCAGAGGAGAGAGAACTGATCCCACCCCGATGGAGGCAGCTATCAATCCTTTCAGGTGGCTAACTTGGGTTCTCAGTACTTTTCTCTCACAAAGATTAGTTTTCTCCTTGAGCCACCTGCAGCCAACTTTCAGTTCTCAAAGAGAAGTTCACAGCCAGAAAGAGCAGCACAGCTGCTTTTCTGGAGATTACAGCCTTTTGCCAGGATGTGTGCATGCTTCTTACCTGCCTTGGGGCAAAATCTTGCAGCTCATGGTAAGCTGAGCTTAAAAAAAATTTGATTTTTCTGTCAAAGCAGGTAAACTTCATCCTGCCAAAAGGCTGTGGAAAATAGCAAGCTTGCAGCAGAAAGAATATGACAAAAAACAGGTGGTAGTAACACCTGAAACTCTGAAACCAGGCAAGAGTCTCAACACAACACATAAAAGTGAAATAATTTTGTATGTTAAGAAGGATTCAAAGGATGGTGAATAAAGTTTTCATACCTTTCATAGTTCTGACACAAAATCAGAAGCAGCTTGGCAGACAACTTTCATTTTGGAGTGATTTACACTCAGATTTGTCACAGGACATAAAACTGATGTGGGTTCAGATCCGCTGAGATCAAATATTAAGACATGTCTGGATGAACAACATTTCCAGTTTTCCATTGCCTGAGTCTGTAGACAACCAGGTGCTTAAGCAAAATCTGCTAGTCAAAGAAACACTAAAATCCAGCCTGACATGACACCAGGCTAGCTTTTTATTCTTTAGCAATTACAGTCCACTAAACAACCTACTTATTCTTTCAAAGTTGTCAATGAAGGGCTATTTCAGCTCTTTTTTACATTGTCTTTATTTCTGTCAGTACTTTTTTTCCTTTTACCTTTTACTTCTTTTCCTGCCCGTTTGTGTATTTAGATGTAGGTCACTATGGGGAAGAGCCTTTTTTCCCTTTCTTTCCTGTGTTCCCTGTGCACAGTCTGATCTGTGCTGCACACCCAGATGCAGTGCACAGCCCTTGGCTTAGATTCAACTCTAGAAGAACTCCAGAGTCATGGAGGATTTTGTTAAAAACCAGAATCAAGGCCGAGATAATTTTATTTATTCTGTATATATCTGCATAGATGCATATGGCAATGGGAATTTCCCATTATCATTGGATTTGGCTGCTATTCCACACACATTGTTGCTGGTCTCTTTCCTAAGTAGTTATTGGTTCTGTGATGGACAAAAGAAACTTCAGGCCATAAAACTCCAAAGGAATTTAAAACCTCAATCAGCATGATGCAGCCATACACATCTTAATTGCCCTGGATATCATATTTAAAACATTTATAAGAGCAAATCGTTAATGCTTCTGTTTAGTTACTGTGCAGGTGCCTACAATTGGCTCCTGATTGTGCCTAATTAAACAGTTCTAAACATTAATGCATCAGCGAGTTTCAGCAGTTGCTGTTAATGAAGTTGTGTCAAGTATTTCATCTGGGAGTTTTTTGGGGGGTGAATGTATGTGCTTGGGGCCATCTGGTGGAGCAGAACTACAATGCACTGAACGAGCTGCTGCCCATCCTGGGGCAGACTCACCTGGCCATTCCTGGGCATCCCAGACATCCCATTCCTACAGGACAGCCCTGTGTGCTCTCCTTTATGGACACACCTGGCCATTCCCAGACATCCCAGACATCCCATCCCTACTGAACAGCCCTGTGTGCTCTCCTTTATGGACACACCTGGCCATTCCCAGACATCCCATCCCACCAGGACACCCAGCCCTGTGGGCTCTCCTCTATCTGCTGTCCATGGAATTTCTCTACTGGACCCTGACTTGTTTCAAAATGTGTCCTTTATAACTCTTCTAGACCAAGAACTAACATATTTTCAGCCAGCACACCACTTCTCCTAATAATCAGCATCTTAGGGAAATTTGATTAGTCCAAACAATTAAATTAATGTATACATGAAGCTGAGATAAATTATTTATGAGCCAATTGACATTTGCAGCACTGGTGCTGTTAGTACTCGATATACTGTGTACATTGTTATGGGGTTACTGTTGTAAAAGTATTCATGCTCCCATAATAAACTTGTGATAAATTCAAGTCTTTAACCTTTACAATATTTAATGCTCTTGTGCAGTGTTTAACAGGAGACTGACTTAAAGCAGACATCTGCTATCTTTAATCTTGAGTAACACTTCATGCCAAGAATGGCCTTATTGACTTCAATGAAATTGTTGTGTAATTACTTTTTTCCCTTTTTCTTTTTTTTTTTTTTTGTCTTCTAAATGTAGTAGAAGCTTGCCAACCGTTGCTGCAGCCATTCCAAATTACTCTTGACTTGAAAGGGAATATAATGATGCAGGATAATTAAATAGAAGAGGTAAATGGAAGAACAAGCTCTACATGAGCAGAGGAAAACAAAATAAAATGGCCAATTGTCTTGGACAGGAGTGAGCTGCAAAACAAACACTCCAGAGTTTGAACATGGCTTTATGGTTTAGTACTGGTAACAATAAAGGAGTTTGTTCATGTTTCACTTGGATTCTTGGAAACCACTAGCCATTTCTCCTGGATTCTGTGTAATAAAGCAGCCAGAATTTTGAAGCTGCTCACAGCAGGAATTTGTTCTAACCCAAATTTACTGGGAATAGCCCCAGGAAGGGTAAAGTAGGGTGAGAGAGTGTATTAATAGAGTTTCAGGCTGCATTCCCCTTTAAGCATGCCATTTGTTGCTCTGCCCCAGGAATCACACACTGTGACAGCACAGGATCTGGAAGAACACTGAATTCTGGGGCTGTGCCACTGCAGTGGTACCTGAGGGCTTCAAGAACAATGTGCCAGGGGTTTCCCAGAAGGAATTACCTCTTGCTGCTCTTCTGGGGCCTTCCTCAGCCACTGACCGTGTCAGTGATTTGTAGGAGGAGAAAAATGGGATTTTCTGCTCGGTGAGAATGAGACCAGTTTCTAAGTCATAGCTCTGAACGACTGCAAAAGTGATTTCCTAACCCAGGAAACAACACCAGGGACCTACTTCCTCTTTAAATTCTGTCATGCTGTGAGATTGGGTGCATTGTGCAAAAGGAGCATTTTCCTTTTTCCTCACATCAATTGCAGGCTGAAGTGCCTGGTCAGTAACTGCAGAAGTGGCAGCACCCCTAATTCCATGGCTAATTGGGATGCATTGATGATGTTTTGTCAGACCCAAAGCATACTTCAGAGGAGAGCTGAGACATCCTGGTTTAGAACCAGTTTCCATGAATGCCACTGAAGGCAAATTAAAATTATTCATGAACCCTTCATGCTGTTTGGAACTGAGGTGGCAAAACTTTGTTTCCCACCTTGAACCCTGGAATTTGTTCTTCTCAGCACTTATTAAGTCATAATTTATGTGCTTATTTAAATACCAAAGTAATTTCTGTCTGGTCCCTCTAGCACGATATAAGCTACTGTCAAATGCAGATAGTTTTAATTTGTATCATTTTCAGTATATAATAGAGGATATATTTTAACAGTGCTCAAGAGATGAAGGACAGAGAAAGCATTGAGGAGTATTAACTTCTGGATGCCTGGAAAATGTATTCACAATTTCACTATTGCTGAAAGACAGGCTTGGTGCTTATTTTTGCACTGTGACAGCCTCATTTTCTTTGCCTTCTATATTATCTATATTTAAAAAATCAGCAGCTCTGCAGCTTGAGTAGGCAAAGGAGCTGATTGAGTCTGTGTGTGTGTGTGTGTCACTGCTAATTTTGCACATTTTGCTGCAGTTCCTCAAAGTAAAGACTGCTAATTAATTACAGGGTGACTGAATCCCAGCTTACACCACCAAGCAGTGTTCCAAGGCAGTTTTGTCATTAGGAAGTGCACAGCATTCCTGTAATAATCCTATAATTTTGGGCACCAGCAGCTCCCTGAGCTGGCAAATCCAAATGATTTCTCTAGGTGAGCCAGAGATTGCTGACCATATCTAAGTGGAAAATGATAACAGCTGTTGATAATGATGAACTCAAATCACAGGCAGGTTTAGATTATCTGCCCTGAGCTTGGTGCCATCAGCATGGATGCTGGTCACTGGTTATGTCACCAATATTTAGGTTTCATTTTTTGAGGCAACTCTGCCTCCTCTCAGAAGTAGAAATAAGGAATTTCTGTTACTGGGCAACTTCCCCTCAGAAAGCCAAGGGCAAATGTTCAATATTTATTTGACTTTTTAAATATATTATGCAATTTTATGCATTGATTTATAGAGATAATTGAACACACTCGAGCAAAATTGGTTCATGCATATTTTACTTTTTAAAACTGCAGAGAGATTTTAATTAACTGGTTTTAAATAATGAGATTTTATGCTGTTTGGGGGTAGAGAGGAAGCTGTTTAACATCACACTACACCAACACTGCTGTGTGTAAATATTGAACTGCAGAACTACTTTTGGCAAAACAATGCTTTTCTGCTGGGGAAGTACCCACAGAAGGACCCTGTTGTGGATTCAGCCACAAATTACCTGGTTTTGAAAAGGATATCAACTCAAACTAAATGTAATTGTGTAATTCCTACAGAATTCCTTCCTGACCGAAATGAGTTCTGTGCATTTATCAGAATCAATGTGGAGTCACAAGGGCAATAATGATGAGCTAATTGTTGTTGGGGTTTAGGGAAAAACATAATATTTCCCTGAATGTTTAATTTCTGCAGTCAGAAAAGAACAGGGCAGCTCTGTTGGCAATTCAGCCCTCAAATAAACCAGATTTTCTGTTGAAGTTTCCAAGGCTTTTAGAGCAAGGCTTGACATGTTCTGTGCTCTAATTTGTTCTAGAGGGAATATTTAACTCAACCTCAGAGGCAGTGGGCTACAGGAAAGCAGCAGGTTCTTAGCAGAGTTAAGTTAGAGCCTCTTGGACTGGGTTGGCACTGAAATTGCAAAGATGTACATGAGCTAAAATGATTTAAAATCTTCAGGAAGGCATTTAATTAAGCACACTGAAAAATAAGGAATAAAGCTCTTTTTTTTCCATTAGGTTGATTTTCCTGATTATTCTGAGGTATATTTTTTTTCCATTTCCTAATGAATTTCCTATTTAAAAGAATAGTATAAATAAAAAAGAATTGCTACTTTTTGAGAAAGACATGGGAAAAACCAATATCTTCAAGCATCTATTTCTACCTTTTTTTAATTGAATAATTCATCCTTCTTTGGTCCCCAGTGCAGTTAATGATAATTTTTAAACATGGTGAGTAATCAGTTTTGCTAGATTTGTGTTGGATATGACCAAAAAAAGGCAAAAAAAAAAATACATTAAAACATCTGACTACTTTATAAGTAGTAAAATTTTAAAATAATTTCCTTTTTTAGGATTCTCAGTCTGCTTGTTTTGTCTCCCAGTCTTGTCATTTTTGACTCTTAGGATTCATATTCTCATGTCTTGTTTCCTGCTAGTAAAAAATACTGAGTAGTTTCTAAATACTAGACATGATCTATCCATTATTTGTATATAACAAAATGGAAGGTTAACTTTAGTAAAATAATGGGAAAAGAACAAAAACAAAATCAAAACAAAACAAACAAAAAAAACCCCAAAATAAATAAAAAAAACAAAACAAAAAACCCCACCAACCAAACAAAAAAACCACCAAAAAAACCCTCCACACACTTTATTCTTTTTTTAGATAGTTCCAAAACTCTGCATCCCCATTCTGCCCAATAATCATGAAACGTGGATTTTTCTGGGGGGAACTCCTATTTCATTCAAGTTTCCTACACTCAAGTGGAATAAACTGAATTAATGCATTCTTAAAGCCAAATAAAAAGTTCATTAATACTTAGTTTTCATCCCCTGTAATTTTTTTTACATCTCTTTTTTCATGTTTCTTCTGATTCTCCCCTTTTCTTCTTCTTCTTCCTCAATCTACTTTGCTTTTTTTCTTCCTTCAAAGAGTTAATACCTTCCCCCAGCCCCATTTTCTTGCTGTGGATAATCAAAATATATTTACTGGACTGCAGTTGAGGTCTTGGTGGAGGAGGGGGATAAATTGGCAGCTGATGTTTCAGTGCTGATATTAACACAGTTAATAGGAGTGATCCTCTTCATGCTCAAGCACTGCCATGGAGACAAGTTTAGATTTACAGTGGTACAAAGATATCACAGCATTCTCCCATCATCAATATCATCCCAAAATAACCTCAATTTCTCATTACTTCTGCAGGGACTATGACTTGCCCTCATTTGCAATTTTCTGCAACTGTAAAGAGCAGTTGAAAGGCTCTGTCTCTAATTCCTGCTAGAGGCAGGGAAAAAAGGAATTCTTTAGATTTAGAGCTGCAAACAAAGGTTTTAGCATGGAGTGGAGAAGGCCACTTTTGAATAAGGGAATAATCTTGTGATTTGTTTTAATGCTGCTTCCAATCCCTTTGGATTTGGGCTGAAAATTCCCATCCCTGCTTTCAGGACTAGATCCTTTAGATCCTGGCCCAGAAAACTTGTTTGGGCTCATTATTTCCTTGCTTTTGAAGCAAGAATCTGGATATATCAGGAACAAAATATCACATGGTATATTTGTTATGATGTATGAGGGTATGGATATTCATTTTTAATGAAAAGCTGCAGTTTTTACCTGCAGTTTGACAAGCTATTCATGGGCACACCACTGAATCATCAGTGGACTCTGAATTATTGGAATGTTTCCACTATTAGTGCAGTTTTATGACACAACATTTGTAAATTTTAATTAGTGACTCTTAGAGAAGGGCACTAAGATCTGAGTTTACAGGGTTTAAATTTAAATGTACATAGATTGAGAGATAAAAGAAGTATGAGCTCATCTGACTTCAAACCGTGAAAATATAGAGATGGAATTTTAAATATAATGATGAAAAGTTTTAGCAAATATTGTAGATCAAATGCATCATTTTATAGGTATAAAAGGTACATATTTTCATCTACAAGTACTTATAGGTCAGGAGAACTGGATTTTTGGTCAGAATTTTCCTTTCAGTAAATGAGGACAAAATAGTTTTCTGCAATTGTATGATCTTCACAGACCTGGCAGAAAGAAAAATTTCTAACTTTTGTTTATCAGGGATAATTTGAAGGGGAAGTTTTGTGCTGGAGGACTTAAATCTTAAAAAAGTTGGGAGTGTGCTACCTGCTGTAGTAATGGTGACCCAAACCATGGAATTATAGAATCATTTAGGCTGGAAAAGATCACTGAGCCCAAAAATTAACCCAGCACTGCCAAGCTCACACCAACCCCTGTCACATACAGAATGGAAAGGAGTCCAAGCACAAGTTCCTGCAAGGGAGAAATCCATATGTCCTAACTGTGGCACAGAGCTGCATCTCCTTTTGAATTTTCTGTGCCTTTCAAGCCATCTAAAGAATCAGAGCAATATTAAACTCCTGTCAAAAGAATGGAAAAGTAAGGCTAAAGCTTCAGGAGTTTTCCTTCTTGACAATAAACCTATTACAGCAACTTATTTTGTATCTGGAGATGGCAAATAAGGCTCAGAAAATGTATGAGCAGCCAGTGGGGTTGTTTAAAGTGTCTGATTCACTCTCTGAAGTGTAAAGTGCCTTGAATAAAGAAATGCCAACAGAAAAATACAAAGGAATCAAAATCGGGTATTTCTTCAAAAAATCGTAGCTCTGTACAGATAATAATGGATAAAAATGAGAGTGAAAAAGGCTTAAGTTCAGCTCCTGAGCTGTGAATGGATGTTGCCATTATGTTTTATAACTTAATTGTTGTGTCATCCAGCTCTTTCATAAAGCCCCTTCTGCAGCAGCCTGATATTTCCTGATATTTCCTGATATTTCCTGATATTTCTGATGTTCAAGAGATTAGACACAGAAAAAAAACAGTCCTGTGCACAGTGGGCACCTGTATTACACCAACACCTTGCAGAATTTACATCAATATTTTTAAATTTAGAATGCTTTCTTTACTCAAAATAGTTTTGCTTTATTTTTTTTCAAAACAGCTACAAGATGAAAGGGACAAAAAAAAAATCTCTTTTTCCTTTGAAGAAAATATCGATTTCAAAGGCACACAAAGACATCACAGTCTAAATTGAAATGAAGATCACAGTTCCTGAGCAAAGCACCACAGCACTAAGAACAGGAGTTCTTAGGAATCATTGAAAAAATTGCATAAATATTAAAGTATTTTAATATTGCAGAATGTATCATATACACTCCTTTGTGTATACATTTATTATGAAAGTGTTAGTTGAAATTGCTGAATGAATCAAACCTTTCCATGCCATATAGGAAAGCTACCACTTATTTAATTTACTGTTATTTCCTGCAACATATCTGTACTAAAATAACTGCCAGAACAAACATTGTAAAATGTGCTCTCAAAAACTTGCCTTTCATATTGCCACTGTTAGAACAAAGACAGCTATTTCAAACCATCATTAAAATCCTTTAGAATTAAAATTCTTTAATTATTCCCAAAGATCTGGATTCTCTCCCTAGTAATTTATGTGTCTTCAAAGTAAACCAAGTGCCTTTAGTGGGAGCCAAGAATCCCCCAAAGTGATTTTGAATTCTGGGGGACCTTTCCCAGCCGAGAGTTTGACCTGTGAAACATGAACATAAATATCCCCATATTTCAAAAGTATTTACACCTACTGAGCAATCTTAGAGCTTATGTCACAAGTGGACATAATTTTAAATAAATTTACATGTCTATTTCATAGATACGTAAAAATGTAAAGCAGAAATTGTCATTCATATGTAATTAATCTATAATTTCAGTAAATTTATTGGTTTTGTTTTAAAATTCCTCTCTGTTTTAAAAATTAGTTGAAATAACAAGTTGAAGTGTCTCTATGAAAACTGAAAAATGAAGGGTTTAGATTCAATTAATTACTTCACTGAATGGATCCAATTTCTGGAAAATCTATTTCTATTTTCTGTGCAAGGCCAGAAAGTAGAAACAATTTTTTTCTCAGGGCAAAAGAAAAAAAAGAAAAAAAAATAGTTTTTCACAAAACAGAGATTCCTCTGTGAACTACCAGTTTCTTCCCAGGAATACACACAGGAGTAGAGACAGCTCCTCTGCTTGCACAGCAAACCTCACATCTAATAAATGGAGATTCCAGTGAAATATTCAGCTTTTCCTGCCTTTTTCAACATCCCCCAGCCCCTGCTCTGTATTTTGCCTTGGAGTTCCAATAGCAAAGCAGATGGGAGGCTGCCTCTGCAAAAGAAGCAGAATTTTGAGTCATGCAAAAACTCTGAAGGCTGTGACAGGATGAGGAGAATGATGTCCCATAGAGAGATGGAGTTGCACAAAACACATTTGATCCCTGCAAAATGGTGCAATTAAATGTAGGAATCACTTCAAAAATAAAAGTGGGGTGGGAACTTCATGGGATGCTGAAATGAATAAATAAACATACCTTGAGGTGGAAAGAAGGAGATGGCTCAGAAATTCACAATTATTCATTTCAGGATCAGGAAAAACTGGAAAATCTCGGGGCTAAGGTGATTTCAGCTGTGATTCCACCAGTGGAGCCTGGAGAAGAGAGAAATGAGTTCTGTGGTAAATAAAGGAGATCATGGAGAGCAAAACCTCGGTGTAACCTCTGTGTTTATATTTCTACTGTCCTGGAGATCTTTCCATGAGCAAAGCCTGAGGGGTGGTTTTGCAAACAGAGCAATATTCCATATTTTAGCAGGTGTTACATATGGAGATATGTTTGTAGGAGCACAGCCTGCCAGGAGTGGGGTCTGAGTGTGAAACTGGGCTGAGCACTCAGTGTCTGTGTGTCTGGGGGCTGTTCCAGACCCTGCCTAGGCTGCTTCTCTGGGCTAAATGTTTGGGAGAATATTGTGGTTTTTTTTTTTTTTTTTTTTTTTTTTTTTTTTTTTTTTTG